>JAMQGT020011481.1:0-62846 GCA_024447675.2 Pterophyllum scalare | reverse complement strand
CGTATTGCTAAAGAAAAAAGAAGCCAACTCTTAGCAATTTTTATTTATTTTTTTGCTGGTGAATGTAGAGCTACCCTGGTCCTATGCTTCATACATGTAAAATGGCTTCTGCTCTTGACCACATAAGGAAGCTGGTCAGTATCGCATAGGTCGAAAGCTGTGAAAATCCCTGTCCTTTCCACTAATGGCATGACCTGCTGCTCCTCTACCACTTTGTGAAGTAGTTCTGCAAAGAAGAACAAAGCTCGTTATTGTGACACGTTGTGTCAAATTCAGGCTGCTCAATCAATAGAATAATTATAAAAAGGATACATTTAAATCAATTAGCATTAGTAAGGTCTAATTTCCTTCCTGAGGTCCAGTGTCTTTTTTTCTTTTTTTTTTGTCAGTCAAATTGGAAAAATTCCTAATGCTGTCTTCATATGAACTTGGAATTCTTTCGGCTTTGGTTTCAAAAATCTGAAGCAGCCCTTTAACTTCAGATTAATACAAAGGTGTTTTATTTAATAGTCCGTGAGGAAATAGGAAAACAGGGCTCAGAAGCACACACTGGTATACACTATGTGCAACTTCTCTCTGGGGATCTAAAACAAACGAAGAGAAGTGCTTGAATCCCTTGTGAATACACAGCCCCAGGCTGCACGGCTTTGTAGTCCACTGTGTTTCCCCAAAGGACTTCTAATCTCTACAGACAAACATGCAGCTTTATTCTGAGAACTTCAGTAGTGGCCCTGGCAAACATATGATTTAGACTTTATGATACCAACAGGATGAATGCAAGACTGCAAGTAGTCACGCATTTGATGCACACATATTCACCAACATATCTAACACAATCTAACAAACCTCAGTGTCACTGCTTGACATATAGTCAAATATCTACCTGAAGTAAAGGCAACTTCCCTGCCTACCTATATGCGAAAGGGCAACACCAAACACTATAAAACTTACTACTTTTCACTCTCTCTCGTTAAACATTCCTGACGGGATGACCAAAATAATTTGTACAATGAGGCTCGGAACATTAAATATTAACGACCTTGACTTTTTAGGTCACTTGATCTTTTGGAGAGTGAGCTGGGGGAAAAAAGCGGCCACAGAAGGAGAAAGCAGAAAGAGAGAGGGTCATGCTGTAAAGAGCTGCTGCTCCCTTGCTTTGCATTGATGCTTTGCCCAGGGAAGTTTGTTACTTTGAATTAGCCTGCCCTTTTGTCTTCCCTACATGTCACATTCAATCAGACAGAGCACCAAATAGGACAGGAGGGCTGCTGTGTTCGCTGGGTACATAACCAGGTTGGGAGACAATTATCCAGCTCCAGCACTGGTGGCATGGGAGTAGGCACCTCAGCACTACCTTGATAAGAAGACGTGGTGGCTCCCTGGTCACCCACTGTTGAAGGAGGTTCTGGCACTGCGGCATACATTAACATCCCTCCCTTGTCTCCTCACAGGATGCACAAAGGCCCTGTTCCTTTTATCTGCTGTCTTTCGTTAGTGTGATCCTGGTGTGAGCGACTGCAACTTGCATCCTTTTGATGGGGTCAAAGAGGTTCCTCAGGAGTAAATGTTGTGGCCATTCAACATTTTTTTCTTACTGGCTCAAATATACCGGGTTCAGTCTAGATTTAATATTAAATATTCTACATATTGCCACAGTGATTTAGCCTTATTTGGACTGCAAAATAACAGATTTGTATTTTTTTTTGACTCACAAAGTTTATAGTAAGACTATCATAGATCAAAATACAGGATTTATTTTATTTTACTTTTTTACTGCCATATAAAACTTAAAATAAAGTAAAAATAGGCTCAGCCTTTATCTCTCGGTGAGCTAAGAGTTTTATTACAATTACTGTCTTTTATTTTGAAAACGTATTTAAAGTAAAACAATGCATGGATTTATGTCATATAGTTTTTATGTCTAAAAGTCAAAACCAGCCATTACAGCCATTACATACTTTTTTGAGGCTAGACATGTACAGTTTTGTCCTGCTTTTTAAACGCCTACTTATTTATTATTTACTTATACCAGATATATTAGCACATGATAACAAAAAGGACAAGATACTCAGGCTCTTGATTTCCATTAACCTGCTATTTTAGAGACTACAGGAGTCGATAAATTTAGTTACTGAGTAGAGCAGAACAGATTTAGGATTTTAGAATTGATATATCGGCCAGCATTTTTTCTTTTCAGATACACAACACTTGTTATATATGTTATATTTATTATACGTAGTTGCTCATTTACTTGTTTACGCTCTGTCCAACTATTGCTGATGTGCTTATGGCGTTCCAAACCCATGTTCCCCCAACAGGAACGTTGCAGAGTGCCCTCTCGTGGATAAACTATGCAACATGGGTGAAGGGTGTTTCTCCCATCTCTTCTTTACTTTAAACTTTGAACTTTACTTTTTTGTATTTATGGGCTATTATAAATGCCAACAAATCAGGAAATAGCTGATATTGGCCAATAAATCAAATCAGCTCTATATCTAAGACCACACTCGATCACTTGAAGGTTACGTGATTCTTCCCAGAAAGGAAAAAGAAGGTAAAACCAAGCATGTGCTTTCAACAGAGGCTGCTTTCTCATATTCCTAACTAGACTGCCAACAGAAGTAGAGCCACTATTTTAATTAGTGCAATCCTCTAAATTACATGCTTGCATCTCCAACAGACACCATCACTGGCTGTGAAGAAAATTAAAGTGATATAGAACAGATCTGTTATTGAACTACTTAATTAAGGTCACTGGTTAAAGCGGTCAGCATCTGACAAAGCTGCAGATTGGATTAAAAGCGATGTTATTTTTAACACTAGGAATGATACATGCAGACAAGACGGACACTACTTGATGTCCCAATCAATTTGCCAGAAGTTGATCAAGTCTTAATTGAGTTGTCCTATGAATTCCCCTGGGAATCGTCTCATTAAATCTGCTCAATAATGCACATGGCCTTGACCAGTCCTGCGCTTAATTAAAAAAAGAAGTAGCATTGTAAACAACAATGCCTTAAAATTAAAAGAACAATCTGTAGAATCCAGTTCTGATAAAAAAAAATTTTTAGACAAATTGAAACATACAGTAAATTAAAAAAAAAAGAGAGAGAAAAAAATGCTAGAATGATTACTTGGTCATTTTTAAGGTATTCCCTGTCGAATATTTGCATATGAAGAACTAATACGAAGGAAAATGCTCACCTTGGTGTTCATTCGCAAGACAGAGGTGGAGTTCCTTTACTGTGGCCCGGTCCATGGCAGCCTGGACTCGCAGCATGTCCAGCTCTTCTTCCAAGCCAGCTCTGCAATCACACACAATATCAAATTTCCTTCACACAACTGTTAACGTCAAATCTATGCCTTTCAAAACACTGGTCAATAATTTTTCAGAAGTTGTCTGCTTCAGACATAAAATATGCCATTTCTTTTTGATGGATTTTGATATGCTGAATCCAGATATGACAGCTAAAATAGCTGATTGGCTACCGTTTCTAAGATATTTTATTTTATTTTTTTTTACATTTTATACCTATGTACCTTGTTTAGATGACTTAAAATCTTAAATTGTAACTTCACATTGCTTCATATTATCCTCTTTCACCTCGTAACAATTACAAAGAAATCAGGAAAAAAAAGTCCATAGAGAGAACAGAATATGAAACATTATATTAGAAAGCAGAGTAAGGTTATTCCACCTCAAGTAAAAAAACAAAACAAACAAACAAACCAAACAAAACCAGCTGTATTGAGTTTATTTAGGGCCCAGCCTGTCAGGCTAGGTCAAGGTGGGATGTTGTGACATGGAGAAATGTGAATTACCAAAAATATGACATGCTTATAAGCTGATTTCATTACTTAGCTACGTGTCAGTCTGCACAGGTCTCCACGGCCAAACTGATTTAAGTAGTTAACAATGGAGAGCACCAATATATGAAATGCAGGAGGTTATAGGCATTTCACTGGTGCAAGTTCTTTTGAGCCACAGTACTTTCAGCACCCACAATAATACCAGTATACATTTGATTTGCTTTAAAAAACTGTAACCTTACTCTGCAGTATTAGAGATCTTACGCTACTCGGAAGGTCAAATTCAAGGCCAGAGCAGAAGTCAAAAGGCCAAATAGGGATATCATAAGATTTGAAATTAGACAATTGCATGTCAGTGTTGATTCAATTCCAATTCATACAAGAGCAATTCCATCAAAATCTGATGAGAAGTTTAGGAAGAATGGCCTTCTGAAAAGTAGCACCTACACCAACTTGGGCCGTTTTTGCCATAAATCATGGGTCAAAATGTATTTTAGTCCTTTCAGGTTTCAATTCAAAACCAGGTCTTACTGACTCAGTACCAAAATCATAGCAACTAGAGCCAACCAACAATTTTAAGCATCATTTTCAGTTTCAGTGACCCGAAAATTAATAAAGTTTCACTACATTTATTTCCAAAGCTTTCTGGCTGTAGCACAGTGAAATATGAACGGAACAACAAAGAAATGTGAACACACAAGCACTGTGTGATGAGATGATGAGAATCTTTTAAATTTTAGTCTGAATTCCACTGTGGAAGCCATTAAATGCAGAAACTTTTAATGGACTTTTTAACTTGAATCTCATGCACTGGCTTCTGCCCCCCCCCCCCCAAAAAAAAGAGAAAAAAAGAGATGACATGGTGAAGAAATCAACTAATTAAAATGCTTTTTAATTCATCTGGAAATCAAAGTGACAAGCAACATGAAACACCAAGGTGGGAAAGTACAGTGTGTAACTTTGTGCGTGTGTGTGTATCATAGCAGACAAACAGACTGTAAAGTGTGCCCAATTACCTCTCTGCAATTAGCTTGATTCCTGCTAAAGGCTAATTATGTGGAGCCATGCTCTAGACTTTGCACTTTCAAGTTATTATTAGGACCCCAACTGAAGTCTACTGAGGATACACACAAGCCCACTGAGACAACCACACCTGAAACACACACCTAATTTCCCTCCCCTCTGCTCCACAGAGTCAAAGAGAAACGCTAGAAACAAGCTCCTACTATAGTGGCATTCTTCCCTCAGTTAACCTCATTACAAAGGCAGGTCTTCCTTCTGGCTGATTCTTAAGGCTTGTGGTAAGCTGAACAGGCTTGTTCCATTATAAAGCATTTGAG
Source organism: Pterophyllum scalare (assembly GCA_024447675.2). Taxonomy (NCBI): domain Eukaryota; kingdom Metazoa; phylum Chordata; class Actinopteri; order Cichliformes; family Cichlidae; genus Pterophyllum; species Pterophyllum scalare. Next base: position 57,696 of record JAMQGT020011481.1, on the reverse strand, counting down.
TAGTAAAAGGGCATTTGTGGTAAGGGTGAATTATGATGAGCATAATGCCAGTTAACACAAACTAGACACCTGTTTCAACCAATTTAATTTTCTTACACCAACCAAGAGATTTTTCCAGACATATGCCAAGAAAATTACGTGGGAGAAGTTATCGGCATAGCATAGCAAAGGGATGGGAGGTAATTAGCATTTTAGTCCACAAAGTCCAGCAGAGGCCTAGTCTAACAGCTGACCACAGCCTAAATAAGTACACAAACGACTCTCCCAAAGGGAGTAAGGAAGCAGATGGATATGTGTCGCTCTTCTATAGATTTTCCTCCATAAATGAACTCCAGTCGATGAAGCAGAGGCACTGCCTTATGTGTCCAGGCTGTTAATGGGACAAATGAGCTGAAATATGCAGTATGCGAAAGGAGCCTGTTCCATCTCACGTTTCTGTGGATGCTGATGGTATTGATGCTCAACCAAAGCTCATATGTAAAACTTTCATTTTTGTTGAAGGATAAGCATAGTTTCTCAGATGAAGAAGAGATTGGATTTCAAATTGAGTTCATTGGCCAGGGGACTTCAATTTCACAGCATAACATCCTGTAGATGGAAGACTACTGAAACCTGAATTCAGTAACAGTTGTGGCAGACTCTGCTAGTATCTGTAAGAGATGGGAAATTAACAGAGCAAGGGATCCTACAACAGCAATAATACACATTTGGTAAGGTCACTTTTTGAGCTGACTGCTATTTCATTTACACTTGTTTTAGTTTTAGAGTTAAATATTAAATTACCTGAGTCACAGTTTTTGTATGTAGAACTATATTTTCTCAGTTTGCAGAGCCTCTTCCTTTCCTTAGGGGGAAAAAAATATAAAAACTATGATTTCAGTTTAGGTGATAAGGTTGTTTCCATTGAAGCTGAAGGTGTTTGGTGTTACAGAACCTTCTCCTTCGGTGAGTAATCTGATATGCTAAATTTAAAAAAAACAATCTTGAGAATTAGAAAAAAATGTTGAGGCAACATCATATAGTTGTGGCACGAGCTAAAACTCCACTGTCAAGGAGCTGTTTTAGACCAGCCTCCACCTGAAACAAATTATTTCGCTATCTTTTCCCTATGTTGCACTGCCTCTAGTAGTGTGCAATTTATATGAAGTGAAGCCATGTTTTCTTGTCATACGTTACATATTACTAAGGAGAAAATGTTCTCTAAAGCTGTACCTCCTACAGAGTACTTTGAGTCTCTCTTTTTATTTTTTTTAAATCAGGATGATAAATCAAATGAAGCTAGCCGGACAATTTTCAATTCCCTCTCAACTTGCCGCTTCACCTAAGGTTAAAAAAAAAAAAAAACACTCAGCAGGCATAAAAGCAAAAGAAGTTTCTCGGCAGAAACTAAACTAAAGGCAACAGACAGGTGTTATGTTTGCTAATGATGCGGTCTACAATGCAAGTCTGTGTCTCACGCCGCTCTTTTAGACCTGTTTTAAAAAACATTTTCGCGCTCACGCTGTGCTGGAGCTTCAGCCATGAGCTATCTACTCCATGTCATTTGATCTCATCTCTACATGTGCTGCACTGAACACAGCTTAGAGCACAAACTGCCAGCATTCATCCACAAGGGTGTACAGCACAACATCATCCGCAGCCATTGTGATTTCGCAAGCCAGCCTTGGTTTCTTGCTCGGCACCGAGCGGGGAACAGGGTGAGAAAGTGAAAACACCACTGGCATTTTCATCACTGGGGAAAGAATCTTGTTTTTGGGATGTGTGGGGAGATTCCCCCATGGTTAAACTCAGACTAGAAGGCTGTTTGTTCATGGAGGGTAGTTTCAGTGGATAAGCCACTGCTGTCAGCAGAAACGGTGACTGGTGGAGTTCATGTTCCTCTGTGATCTACTCTAGCTGTGGGCAATGCAGCGGCAGCAGCTACAGCGAATCTTGAAGAGTTTGGTACTCCTGCTACAGGCCGATCATATGAGAGGTAAATGGGGATTTGTGTTACAACCACAACCTAGGATGTCCGCTGTATACATAGTTTAAGAGGCTTGTTGATGCCGCAAGGTATCCTAAAATGAAATCAAACAATATTAAAATGGTGTATTTTTTTTAAAAAAATATGGGAATGAGAAGGACTTTTGCTCAAGTAAATACCACTTTGTCCATCAACACTAATTCAAATGTGAGAGGACACAGACACACAATATTTTCTACTGTATGTATGTATGAATAGTGTTTGTGAGTCTATACTTTGTGATCTGACTTTGTCTCTTGATAAGATCAGATAAGATGGGACACTAAAGCCTGCAACATAATTACTTGCTAAGTGTAAAGATGGCTTTAAAATTTTTTTTAAAAAACACAGTAACTGACTCGTCAAATAATTAATGAGGGAAAAACCTTAGTTGTCTGATTTAGGAAAATGCATATAACATTCTGTTTGTGTGTCTGTTTGTGTGAACAAATGTGTCCCTCCTCCAACTAAGCCCTAGTCCGGGAGGCAAAAGACTCTCATTACTTCGACTACCTCTTAGCAAATCAAGATGAAACGAAAAGAAATAGAGGAATATGAGGGTAAACTTTATTAAACTTAATTAGAGTCAACGTCGCTTATTGGGGAGGTTCACGTCCATAATGGTCACTCTCTACAGAGGAGCACTGCAAATGATCTCAAAGGCTTTTTCCCCAGTAATCGCTAGCTAATTTATGCTTTGATGTCGTCTGAGTATAGCATCTTAAGTCTGAGGGTGCACTGCATGTGTTTATTCTGTTTATGGAGCCTAAATAATTCCTGCCTCTTTTTTACCAACAGACCTTTAACAACAATTAACAAGCACGGACATGGAGTGCCGCAGACAGATGCATAATGAGGCAGATAAAATGATCCCAAAGCGAATTTTCTAGCACACCCTGCCCACAGTTGCTTTCCAACCATGTACCACCACCAGAAGGAAATAGTCCTTGGTGTCAGATAGTTTATTTGTCTTATTTTCTTTTGTCTTATTATGTTATTTTTGTTTAAAAAGCATGAAGAAAGATAAGAGATATTCTAAACAGGTTTAAATGTTGGAGGTTTAGATGGCTCTTTATACTGGATGTCATCTGGTTATGATTACATTATTACACAAAAGAATTTGTATTAAACACTGACAGCCATGGAAATGGTCCCTTATGATGGACAGTTCAAAGCATAGGTTAACATGAATCTCATGGAAATATTAATACTGGTTCTTTCACTTCAAATCCATAAAAAAAATTCTTACTGACATTTCCACCAATACCTGGACAAGACTGTTTAAGTTTTTGGATATTTAATCCTTCACCTGGCTGCTCATCTTTAGATTTCTCACACCAAATTTCATGACACAGTCTCAAAGTTTTTCAAGTGAATATCGTTGTTACTAGCTTTAATCAAAAATTAGTACTTTGCTAAAAATAGATTTACAAAACAATAGATTCACACTTCAAATCCTGATATAACTGGCCATACTGCCCACCCCTAGATGCAAGTAGACAAGTACAGAAAAATTTACTACGTGACACTGTTGACTGTCGAAGCAGCACCTGCAAAGGCACAATGCTAGCTGCTAATATTAGGCTACTGGTACAGTTGGATAGATGGGTTGTGATTAAATGCAACAAAACCATGAATGAGCAGAGCTCAGACTATAGCGTAATACTGTGAGGGGAGTTTCAATTAAAAATAAAAAATAAAAAAAGGAAAATCTGTTCATATTTTGACATAAGTGATTAGGGGAGATAAAATAAAGAGGAGCTTAAGATGCACTTTGTCTTCCCAGTGCTGGCAACACTGCCAGCTGTAAGGGAGCACACAAGTTGAGCTGCGCCAAATACAACATGGCATATCACATCACTAAAGAGAAAACGCCCTTTAGAAAATTACAATTAGAAAAATGGGCCACCACATTTCAATTTCCCCCAGGGATATGCTTTCTGTCTTATTTTTTTTCCACCACATGCCTCTGATCTAAGCTCAGCCCCACATTAAGCGATTTACACTTCACAGACATCTCTCTAATTTAATCATATGAAATAGGAAATACACTTTTTTGTTTTGTGCTACATGAAAAGCAGGCTCACCAATACTGGCACACCACCTTTTAATGTGGAGACTTGCAGTAAGTGTTTTATTTCAGCATTTGATATGTTGTCTCTGAGTAACTCTGTATCAATGTAATTTTCCTATTAATGGTTCAATAGCTATATGGATGGAGTGTTGTGGTGTGCGCGTATCGACTATGTCTAACAAGTTTACATATCTGAGCAATATTCAATATAAACTCCAGCCTAAAAAAATAAAGACTCATTCAAAAACATTTCAAAAATCAACAAAAATGAGTATCAGTATTGTGTGTTACCCAAAAAGACATTTAATAATGTTACATAAGAAAACTGACCTGCTAGTAGATATGTGTTTGCTATAACTTTCAAGTAAAAAGTTGTCAAATAGTAAGTAATTTGCTGCTTAATGCATCCTTAAATTAAACCACAGGGAGCTTATAAATCAGCTAACAAAACAGAATGGACCCATTTCACCTTCCTCCTCAACCTGCTATTCAAGTGCTTAGATTACAGGGGGCTGGTTTTGATAACCCTCTCTTAGTACTTTGGGGACCCACTGTGCATAAGTTATCTGAGCAATATTCATTGTGGGAAATGGTCATTTGGGCCTCAAGACAGTGCTTTACAAGTGCTGTTTTTGGAGAAGGTGAAAGAAAGCATCTGTGAATATGACAATGAGGAAAGCAAATGAGAGACAAATGGAGTTTATACAGAGACTCTCCTCTAAAGTCAGTCACTAGGCACTTAAAACTTAATAAGAGGCCTTTATTTGGCCCTAAATTTTTAGCTGTTATGAGATGATTAGACATTAATGGATCATTGCTAACACTTACCTGGCAGAACTATTATAAACACATTAATTACAGTACTACAGTTGGTGGAACAACAATTTTTCACTCCTTGCCCCAAGTGTTTCCTGGCAGCTACATTGGGGTAACAGGACCTCTTTGATTTGTTGCACTAGGATGGACTCATTCAACTGAAATTTGCATTGTTGAGTTGCAGAGAGGTAAAGCTGTTTGGTTAAGCTTGACAATCTTTTCACTCCTGCTAATTCTCACAACAGGGAGAAAGTGAGCAGTAGAATAAAGATGGGAAGACACGGAGAACCCGCTGAGCTGTACGTGTGTGAAGATGCGCGGCCTGGAACTGAGAGTTTTTTTCTAAAGTGCAAGTTAAGAGATTTCAGCCAAGTTTACTTTCCAACAGCCACCATGGTAAGGTCACGTCTGAGGGCCGGGAACGGAGGAAATGAGGTGGAGTTGGTCAGGGGCACATGAAGGGGATCAACACCAACCCCTAAGGACAAGATAGTTACACAGCTAGGAAAGAGGCCAGCAGCTCTCCATCCCTTGTGGTTTTCCTCGCAGGTCAGTTCCAAGGAACCTGCATGTTCACTGCGGTCTGTTCACTTACACACGCCCCGCCTCTGTACTATACAGTGCTCGGCTCTGCAAAGTTCGAGTTGTGACCAGGCAGGCAGGCAGGCAGGCAGACGGACATCCCTTAACAGGCAGCATCAGCGGCACTAGGGCTGCTAGCCTGTAATTAGCTCGGACAGCTCAGGCTTGGAGAGAGCCAGCCGGGCTATATCATAATGAGCTCAGCTGGGATTAGGAGGACAGGGCAGGGGGGTGAGCAGAGGGGAAAGCAATGAAGGGGGGTGGGGGGGTGGGGAAGTACTAGAATTCTGGCCTCAGCCTACTGCAGCATCACAGAAGGCCGGAGGGAGGCAACTGGGAAGACAAGTAGGAAGAGGGTAAGGGGAGGTTACAGAGGCACAAGATAGAGAAGGGAAGAGGTGAGAAGAGGTGAAGGCTAGGGAAGACGGGAGAGAGGTAGACCGTGGCTTTAGGCCAAGCTTTGTGTAGCACCGCAGAGGGTCAGTGTTAGTGGTACGGTTACAGGGGCTTCTCTAGATCAAACAAGACAATGGCTATACTACATCCAGAGACAGACTAAAGACAAAAGCAGGAGCAAAGAGAAAAAGTAACAAAGAAATAAATTAAATGAAAAAGCATCTCTTGCAGTAAAGTCAATCTGGGATTGTCAGAACTGTCGCTAATATCTAGGTGCACATTTGAGCCAACAAGACTTCCACAACTTAAAGACTAAAAGTTTTTCTAGTGTCTCGTGGGCACTTAGTCACTGTAAAACAGAAATACAGTTATACAAATGCTACTGTTTCATGCAGACACAGCCAGGGATTTGGATAATGTAACTTTTTACATCCTGTAAATCTACAGTATGTGTACATTTTTGAGTAGAGAATTTTACACATGAGCAGTCTAATGATCTTGCTTTTGCCTTTGCTAAATGCTAATGACATGGAGGGTTAGACGGATGCCGTGAAGACGGGAAAGACGTTAATATGAATAACGACAAACAAGACGTACAGTGGGAGTTCACGTCAGCCTGAGTATACATGTAAGAGAGAAAAAGAGTTTTAAACTAATGTTTGTGGACTGAACTAGTAGTACTATCCATTTTTAAGACAGAGAATTTTTACTGAGGGTGACTTACTTTTCAAGGGAAAGTTTTCTGGTGAGGTTTTTCAAGTAGGCCAGCTCATTCCATACAGCATCACTGTCCTCTTGTCGTAGCTGCCACGACGCGGGACGCTGTATCCTTCCACCTGGCCTACACACACACACACACACACACACACACACACACACACACACACACACAAACACAATATAAGAAGACCAAAATGCAGATGTGGAGGCAGGCAAATGCAAACATACAAATTGAACAACAGGCTCACTTGGCACAAATATGGACTCATGGAAAGAAAACCTACTAACAAGGGAAAATCGTTGATACTGTACATTACCTTGCTGCCTCTGGCCAATTCACTGTGGGTAACAAGGCCCCTTAGTGTTGCTCTGTTTTTGTTATTCAGCCATCTTTAGCAGTATTCAAATGAGCAGCCTTGACTTTGACATTTCAGTAGCAAATCATGTACCGACGTATGCATGTTTGTTAAAGCCCAGGGCACTGCCCGTGTGGCAGGGCAGTGGAGCATTCCCTGTGTGACATGCAAATGTAAATAATGGCAAAAACACACTTGCAAACGAGGTCATTCAAATGTCTACACCTCAGTTATGAATACTTAATGACACTTTGTGCTCACTAGCTGCCACCTCCATTGAACTTCCCATTTCAAATCACACACAGACACACTGACACACACACACACATCTCTACTGCCGGCAACTGCATCCCTGCACACATCCAATTCATCAATCAGCCAGAGCCCAACATATTCAATTCCAATTACCCTTTCATTTGCAAACTAAAACAGGTTTTAGTGAGAAATCCACAGATTGCAAAAGAAGCAGATGAGAAGAGAATACCGTTTTTGTCATGCACACAGACACACGAACTTTTCATTTTCACTCAATCAATGTGGTAGAAGTGTGGAAATGGATTGTGAGGGTCGCTGCTGCGGAGGGGTCCTTTTCCCGTGGTCATTATTGGCTATCTAGATGCCGCCGCGCTACGCTAATACTAGTTAAACCCTGGTGCCTGGGAGTTAGCAGCTACTGAGGAATGGCAAATGTTTTCATTTAATATCGCTAATGCCCCTGTGAGCAATTTGAAGCCCTTTAACTTCTTTGTAGTGCATTTGTGTGACTGTACATGCATGATATGTGTGTAGTGTGTTAGCTTCCCAGAGTGTAAAGCTATTTAACAGATAATCTTACTGTGCTCTATAGGCACAGAGACTGACATTTCTCTCAAAGTACACAATGAATGAAGCCAACCCTATATTAAAAGTGTCTGGAGTAAGTACAAGAGCTTTTACCCACAGCTGTTTTAATTCTCTGTGTAATTTTTGCTTTGCAGTGTATCATCTGCATTACTTAAGAACGGTGCATGAAGCTTTATTAAGTCATGGTAAAGCTTTATATATTTTAATTTGTTTACAGTGGGCCTAAAAGCTGTTGAACATGGAGCCATGAGAGAGCCATCTTCCTCAGGCCTCAGTGTATCCTCCCTTATGGTATCCTTGTTTCCATTATTAAGCAGGAGGAAACAGAGAGAACTTTTCCACGCTGCTGCAGCTAATTGCTCTGAATCAGGGGGAATCTGTTTATGGGCGCAACTTTGATCAGAGTACGGATGCTTTAATAACCTTTAATTTTATTTGCTCACCCCCATCATCCCCAGTCTGATTAAAAAACTTTTTCCCTTCTCTAATATAAATAAGAAGTTGGGTTTTTTTCTCTCTTCTTCACACCATTTTGGGAAAATATGGTGGTGCAGTAATGGTGAATGGCAGGGTGATTTCACTGGGACTGGCCAACTGCACACTGCCTGCATACTGATGAGCTGATGGACTGTTCTTCTGATATGCGAGTGGTTGGTAGTTCTATTCTGGGCGGGACTGGTTAACACACACACACACACATACACACTGCTGACATCTTTCGGCAGCTGATCACAGAGCAACTAATTGTCTAATCAATAATTTGCTGATGAATGCTGAAGACTGATATAAAGTAAAACTGTTGAATCCAATTTATTTGGATGAAAATCTGACCACATTGTCTGGGTAAGAATGGAGACATTCTATTAATTCCAATGGACTCACAAACTTTTCCTGCATATAAATATTTAATATTAAAAGAAGACTTCACAAGAACAAATACAAAGAGTTTACCACAAGGTGCAAAACACATGTCGGCCTCAAGGATAAAAATGCTGGCATAGGATTAGACTTTTCCAAAGAAACAAGCCAGACCACTAAAACAGCAATGTTGAAACTAACATCAACGATACGACGATGATAAAGTCTTGGAATGGATCACAAAACGAACCATAGCATATCACCTGTAAATTGAAAGTTGGTTCAACCCCATAAGCTGAAGCTAAACTTCTGCCAAAAATCATTTTTAATTTCCTGTGGTGGTGTACGGACCAAATACAATGAAAAACTGTGAGACTGTCCAAATATTCCTCAATGTAAATGACGTGCTCCATATAAGTACATACATTTGTACAGGTATGTGTGTCACAGGTAAGGAGGGACGCACTTACAGCTTTATTGTTTGGTCATGAAAACAAAAGGGGAACAAAGCCGACCCCCCGCATCTTTCCAAAAAGGCAACAACACAGCATGGAAGCTGTTGGGAAATCCCTAACAAGCTCGAAATGCAATGAGAGTCAACGCCTTTCCCCGCTGACTTGTTAGGCCCCTGATTTCCTAGCACTAATGGGAGTATTTAAGTCATCTTCTATTGTCTCTCATTCAGGCGGGCATTACCCCAGTGGGTTTAACAGCTATTTAAGGATGTGGCTTAATGCCAAATGAATGCCAAGATCATAACATTGAGTGACTGGTTGGTGCCAAGGCAGACATTGACTGAAAAGGGCAAAGCTGCCTATTGCATCAATTTCATGTCAAATCACTCATGAAACACAGATCCACTGACAGTGATACACCAAAATCTAGCATCAGGCTTTCTATACTGATAACTAGAGCCCTGTTTTTATTATTGCAGGAACATACATTTAACAAATTCAATGTTATCATGCAGAACATTTTATTGATAACCTGCTAAAATTTATAACAGCATCACAAAACGTTGCTGAAGCTCTCTCTACATGGCCGTCTTTGTTCCTACCGTCTCAGACACATGCTGTTGAGCCGCACTGAGCTAACATGAGCCGAGTCGAGCCTAGGGCTGAACATGCTCTCTCACTCACTCCACTTTCACACGGGCTCACATTGCACTGCTGTTGTCTTTAATTAACCCAGAGAGAAAACAGCTGACGGGGTCAACACCTTGCTCCCGCACGGCCACCATATATATATATGCACCTTTAGCTACTCTTTGAATGGTCTCAATGACGCTAGTGGAGAAATGAAACAGACAGCAAAGTGGGAAAAGACGAGGGGAGACAACACAAAGAACGAGACCGTTATGTTAATGACATTTTCCTGCACATTTTCCACTTTGAGTAAAAATCCTGTGGTTTCTGGTGAAGATAACAGCTCGAAACAGGAAATGGCCCTCATCCCTCCTCCCTTTTTCCAGCCTTCCTCCACAGGCCTTCTCAAACACCTTGCACCCCCAGGACCAGACACCTCCAGCCTCTGGCTCTCACATCTTAATGAACGCTGAGGGAGAAGAGACGAAGAGCACATACACTTGGCACAAAACGGGCCAAATTGACTGGGCTTAAAACCTCTGAGCTTTTCAAAGGCAAAAAGAGGAATTTCTCTCACTCTCCCAAATCCGGCACTCAGGTCTTGTCAGACAACATGTGGAGAGCAATGGGGCCCTAAGACTATTTGTGAGTGGTTTCAGGGGGTTGTGGTGTTTCACAGGGCTTTTAACATAAGAAATGGTGAGTTATGTGCTTTGAAGTGTGTCTTACTCACCGCTGCTTAGTGAAACTGGAGGTTATCCAAGTTGCTTTGTATATGCACACAGGTTTTATTTTATGGAAATGCAGGTTCCGTATATTGTCATCATTCACTATTCACTTATAATCCCAATTTCCTGATGTGTGTGTGATGAGTTTTTTATTAAATATTAAAACCGTAACAGGTGTACTCACAAGCCATTTGATTTCTCCATCTCTTTCAGCTGATCTCTGACCGCCTTGTAACTGGTCTGAATCAAACGCAGGCGTTCACGACGTTTATCATGAGCTCTTCTCAGCTCTTCATTCTCGTTCATCTGTAAAAAAAAAAAAAAAGAAAGAAAAAAAAGGAAAAAGAAAAGAAAAAAAGACAAAATTCCATCATGAATTGGGCATCTCAAATGAAAGTTAATTGAATAAGGGAGTGTGTTTCAGTTGCAAATACAGCAGTATGTCAAGAAATATAAGAAACTGGTGTATTCAAACTGGTTCGCAGCTGAAACCTCTCAGCCTAACAGAAAACAGCAGATCCAGATTCATTTCACTTTCCTCCTTTCTCCCAGACAAATGCGTCCACTCTTACTGGTCAACTGAGACATCATTAAAACGAGGCATTTACATGACAAGTTAATGGTGCCACAGTACACAAAACAGGCCTACACTCACACTCTCTCTCCCACACACACACACACACACACACACACACACACACACACACACACACACACTGTAACCAGTGAAGAAACTCACTCACTGGAGTTACCAACTGACGACCACCATGTGCTGTGATATGGGGTTGTAGTGGTGGGTTTGTTGCTGACACTGTTGTTGACAGCTATTAAAACACAGCGAGATTGGGCTCCTACTTTAAAGAAGGAGTTAAGAGAAGACAACATATAGATTTTTCTTGTCAGGGGCATCCCTCCTCCCTCATCACATTGACCTTAACAGGGAGGGCGATGGAGAAAATACTTTCAACAGGCAGGACAAACAGAGGTGGAAAGAGAGTAAGGAAAGAGAGAAAGTGAGCTCATGGAAGTAGAGGGAAGAGAAAGACAGAAAACAGAGAAATTAGAAAGGGAGGAAAGAGAGAGAGCGAAGCAAAAGGAAAAGTGAAAGGAAGGGTGCAGGACAGGTTTCTGCTTGAGTGGCCAAGGCTACGGAGAGTTGTCGAGCGCTTTCTGAAGGGAAGGAGCTTGTTTACTGCTGATATGACACGGCTACCCTGCAGAGAGGGAAATGCGAGCCCTCGGCCCTGTTATTATTAACAAGGACAAAGAGAACAGAGCGAGCACACAAACATGCACTGGACAGACAATGGATGTGCACACACGCGCAGTGCACATCCACACTACCGATGTGACAAGTATGGATTTTCCCTTGTGCGGATTATTCACTGAGGACATCTGCAAGACATCCTCAGCCCTTTCGAGCAGCCCCCGACCTCTCAAAAACTGGGCTTTAATGAAAGGGGCCAGACCAGAGCAGTGTTAACTGGTGGAACTAGAGGCTGAGGGAGGACACAGAGGAGTTGTGGCTGACTGATGGAGGGGTGGGGGTGGGGGGGATGGTGCAAGTGGCAGGGCATTAGCCACATCATGGCTTCCCAGGCTCCTTATAGAGCTTCCCCCTGGGCAGCCCAGCTCTGGTCATCAGGCCACAGACCCTTGCCAGCCGATCAATACGCCCCCCCACTCAGCCAGCATACACATGTGTGGATGTTCTCAAGCTGAAAAATAATTACACAGCAACAGCTACTTTTTACTTCAAAGTGTGAAGTAGGAAAAAAAGGAGGCCGTTATTAAGAGAATTGTTTGTTTGCTGTTTGCAGCTAAGGTCAACATGTCAATGGTATGGCTGCTGTACCCAATTTGAAAGGCATTCTATTGGAAAGGACTGGATAGCTGCACAACAGTGAACTGAATGAAGCAAAGTACTGTACTGTAAGAAGCTGAAGGTAAGGTCTTGAGTGCAACTGATAGAGGGCATTTTGCTTATTGCTAGAACTAAGTAAAGGACAAAACTCTTAAATAATGCCTTGAACAAATGCCCTCATTAATGTAGTCACGTTTTTCTGTGCATACCTTTGCTAAATGCCCCTCAACTGCAGACAAGTAAATGGCACCATTAACTAAGACAGTCATGCGTGTTGTCTGAATCTATGTTGAGCATTACTGTCTAGGTGTCTGCCAGTGATGTAATTCAGATGCTTCAGATCTGACAAGGAAATGGTGCCTAATGTGTTCCTGGGATTGTGTTCAAAGAGAGATGACCTTTGGATAATCACTCACTCACTGGCCAGCTGCAAAGATGGAAAGAATTAATAATAATGATAAAAAAAAAAAAAGGCAGTGAGATTTAGGGGAAAGTGCAACATAGGGGTGAAAATTAACTTTATTTTTTGCTTGCAGTCAGTCATGGCAAACAACATGAGGATGAAGAATAGTTTGAGAAGAACATCACAGAGCACGTGAAGGTTAAAAGACCAATAAAGCTGATTCGTTTAAGGATTAAAAAAAACAAAAAAACAGCTGCATCCACTTTCACCAGAGCCGCTTCACTCCTGCTGCTTCACTGCCTACGCACACTCTGTTTGTGTGTGTGCACATGTATGTATGTATGTGTGAAAGACACCGTAAGAGAAGGTCATGGAGGAGGCAGTGGCAGCAGTAGTGCAATTGAACCCTTTGGAAACCACTGTTACTTTCTTGCAGACCTCTATATAACCCAGCAGCTGATAGCAGCAATCAAGTCTAAGATAGTGGCCACAGCAACAAGCAGCTCCTTCAGGCCTGTCTGGTACTACACACTAACAAATGACACCAAAACACACCAGCAAATGTGCTTTATGAACCAAACAATACCTTTAGGTAGCTCAGTGTCACTTCTATTCAAGAGACACACTCATGTGGGGATATACAGACAAAAGACAAAAACAGAAAAGGTGAAAACAATGATGAGGGATGCAGAAAATTAAAGAATGAAAGAGCAAACCAAACAATAAATTTGGGGATAAATAAACTATTATAATAGGGATGGAAAAGATTAAGATATTACATTTATTTGTATACATTAGCAAGCAATTACCTTCAATTGCAGAAGCTCCTCGAGGTCGTGAATCCTCTGTTCTTCCTCTTTTCCCCTCTCACTTCCAAACCCCACACTGCCAGCTGGGGACAGGGACCTGGACCGCTGCACAGGTGCAACCTGGGAAGGGGAAGCAAAGAAGCACTGGGGTGGGAGCTTGAAACACACTTCATTTACAGAGACAGGCACAAACACATGCAGCAATTAACATCTGTAGAAACACTGAGTGAATGCCAATAATGGAATTATCTATGTTCACTTCACTCCCCTCTCACCTTGAGTAAAACATGAGCATTGTCTTCCTTGGTACGCACATATGCACACAAAAACAAACACGCTGCCAGAGGAATAAAGCAAACTCGAGCAGCAGTCCACAGAAGCTGAAGGGAGGAGGTTCAGTCTTGTGTGTGTGTGTGTGTGTGTGTGTGTGTGTGTGTGTGTGGGTGTCTGTGTGTGTGTTTGGAAGCAGGAGTTGCAAGCTGAGAGCAGCAAAGGTTTCTCCCTGCGACTGGCTAATGAGTATGTTCATTTCCATTTACATTGTTTCTTTGACAATAATGATGTCCCATTAGGGGAGACTAAAGGGGCTATAGATTCCAGAATGTGCTGGGCTTCATTACAAGAGGTGGTCAGGGAGGCCGCTCTAATTGCTCTGCCAGGGGCCTCCAGGTTACACTTGATAGGACAACTGGAAGAGCTACCGATTAGGAGGGGGTGCAGTTTGCTTGCCAGCCTGTTCTGTAGAAATAAATAAAGAAATGGAGAAGTGCTGGGGCCGTGCTGTAGAAAAGCAGTGGGAACAATATGCTAGTGGAATATGAATATGAAAGGATAGGAGGCCCCCTGTAGAGCCGGGCAGGGCTGACCAGATGGCAGGGTAAAATATGCAATGTGACTAAATGCACAACAGTCCTTGGGTAGAGGAAGATGAGGAGTAGAGGAGAAGGTGGTGATGGTGGAGTGGGGAGGTTAATGAGAGGATAGTGGAGCAGTAAAACCTACCCCCCCCCCCAAAAAAAAATGTGTTTTGATTGCTGTTGACAAGCTATGCTGCCTATTAAAGTCATTAAGAGTTCAGCTTTTTTTGATATTGCAAAACACCTGTTGTTACAACTAAAACAGGAAGTGTAGGTAAATAATTCAAGCCCTTGTGTCCTCAGGAAAATCATAGACTAATCAAGCACTGGGGGAAACAAACAAGTGTTGGTGGCTTATTCTGTCAGAACTACAATCAAAAACGTGTAACCTGTATATCTGCCCACAAAGCAGCTAGGCAAACTTTAAAACACCATCACCACAAAGTTTTCCATTCTCAAAAGGATTCGATATTTAAATTATTTTTATTTTAACTTTAAGAGCACATTTGTCACTTAATTAGTAATAACACGTTTCCTCTAGTTTTACTATTACAGAATGTGTATTTATTTAAAAAAAAAAAAAGAACATCTGCTTGTGACATTAATATATACACTATGTAAGTGTGCTGGGGAATGTGCTCTGGGGCTGCAGTTGACTCCAGTGACCTGGCGGCCAGGTTTTGCTAACATGCCTGCATGGGTGCCAACCATGTGTTCTAACTCAGCCTTAATGACTCTATGCAACTAATTAGCAGATTGATCTGCATATTCCTGATGAGTGGCAGGCCAACTGGCTTAGTCTGTCTGTACAAGGGGGAAACACAGATTCCAAAAGGGGAATCCAAACCAACTCAAAGTCCTAAACCTAAAAGTAAAGATGAGCAATTATAAAGTGCATCGCATATTGCAGATGAACTCTAGATTGCTTTTCAAGTAGAAATATAAATTGTGAATGATATTTAATACTCAACCGAATGACAGCAATTATTAATGAAGAATGAGAACCATGTGAGATGAACTGCCGCGTGTTTGTTTAAAGTCCACAGTAAATTAATAAAATGGTGACACTGACTAATGACTGGCATTCTGGTGCAGATGTTCTCTCTGGTCCAGTTGGATGCCTGTCTGCTGCTGGACCAGAAGACACATGAATGCCCTTTATTTATTAAGCTCTGTGTTGCAACATTGATGTTAATGTTCCAGAAGACAGGCCTAAAGGATAAAAAGCAGAGAACACGAGACGCAGAAGGCTGTCCTCACCATCTACCTCAGCTCAGCAGCTGCCTGGTGGACATGGCCTGAACTGTGCATAACACCCTGTAATGGCTTTGTAAACATGAGAGCACAATGCAGAAGGAGGGACAGAGGGCATATAGTAAGAGGGAAATGAGGAAAAAGGCCCGTATCAAAAGAGAGGTGTTATGCAAGCTAAGGAAAAAATCGTATTTAGTGAGGAGTCAGTAGAGGAAAGAAACATTTCACTGAATGTGGCCTCCCTTCACCTCTCCTCCACTTTCTGAGTCAGTCATCAATGGGTTTCTTTATGAGCTGCACCATGATGACTTGTGAGCATTTGGAGATATCAAATTTAAATGTGTTCAAGGTCCCTGGTGACTACAAATGTTGACTACACATACAGAGAAGCACCGTTACAGGACAAACATTTTAAAAACTGTATAAGTTTCAGCTCAAACTTGTAAATCACGCTGAAAAATGGTTCACTCTACAAGGCTAAAATAATCCGTTAGTAATTCACAATGTTGTTTCTAATACAAACGCTTAAGTGATTTTGAACTGAATGAGCAGTAATCATAATTTACTTAAACTATTTTTCATAAAATCTTTCAAATCAAATTTTCCACATCAAAGTAAACTTTCCTCACTCAAATCAGGTGACACACACACACTATTTCCTTGAGACAGAAGCTATCTTTCTTTTTTCTTTCTTTTTTTTTTTTTTAAATCAAACAACATCATTATTGTGAGCCATGTACTATTGTGTACTGCTCATCGACACAGCCAAAGATCCCATTTCAATTTGGGCACCGAGTAAAAAAGCAGAAAACTGATTCCTAGGTGGAAGACTCTTTTCACCAGCTGATGACCTTCCAGTTTGTTATTACAGTTTAAATGGAGAATAACAACGTATAACAAGTTTATAGCTTCTCTGGACCATCATTGAGCTACTTGAAATTATTCAAGATTTACTTTGCTTTGTAGTGACCGCTCAGGAAAACAAATGCAGCATCTTAAATTTCATTCAGTTAAATAATAGCTTCATTCAATTTAAAGCAGTTATTTAAATTTATAACTCTCCATCTTTTATTTGACATCTGTTTCCATAAATGCTGGCCCAGCAGCTTTAATATGATCGTGTGCCTATGTTAAAAACTCATTTGTAAACAGTATGCAGCAAATGTGTGAGTGAATGTGTGGTCAGGGGCAGAAATAAATGCACCGTTAAATGAATTGACAGGTGGGATTGCCTGTTGAGTTTTTACTGAAACCGACAACAAATGCCTAGATTTTCACTTCAGTAGATATTATTATGATTCATGTTATTATTCAATGTAACAGAATATCAAAAAAGTACTGTATGAAAACTGCACTACTGTCGCACTCTGATTCTGGATATCAGCAGCCGGATCAATCGTGGCATATTTTTTTAATATTAAATTATAGGTGGATAATAGAATGATTATGTGTGTGTCAGTTGTGTATCCTAAGGCAAGCATAAAGGAAGCTCATCAAATGTCAATACTATTTATTTATTTTGCACGGTATAATTACATTACATGAATAAACTGCCATAACAGAAGCACTTCGATTTAAGATACAATGAGGGCAGCGGCATAAATCAAACAACGTGTCTTCAGGCCAGCTTTAGAGTGAGTGAGGCCATCTAGAAACATGTCCTGCCAAACTTATGAGTGGAATACTGAGAAGATCAAAAGCTTCTTTCTTGTTCATAATGTACTGCTGAAGCGGTAAATTAGCCAGTGCCTGAGCCCAAGGCATGCGTGAAACCAGCAGCACACGCCGGCTTGGTCACAGTAGGAGGGGCATCTGTGTGTGTGTGTGTGTGTGTGTGTGTGTGTGTGTGTGTTGGAAAGTTCAGGACAAAGGCTGGCAGAGGCCGGGTCTGATAAATCATATGATTCTCAAAAGACTGTTTCCTTTATATCCCTTCTTTGTGGCTTTGATGTAATCTGAACAAAACGGTAACGGATAAGTGTGGGTATGTTAGCTGCTCACCCACGTGTTGTCTTTGGCATAAGTACCAGTAGTATGTGCTGACCTACCTGCTGTCTTCTGATGGAACTGGCAGATCTCTGATGGAAAGTATTGCCCTCTGGCCTAAGATGTGAAACTCGAGTAGAGGCCTGGTCAGAGTTAGGGCTAGACCTCTGGGCTGCTGCATCGACCTGCTCTGACACCACTGCCTGTGAGAAAAGAGAGACAGTGCATATGTTGGTGTTTGAAAGGCAGGAAAGAGGTGGCTGAGAGAGGTTTATAGAAAACAGAGGCCTGGTTTGGTGACAGCTGTTATTTTGTCAAGCAAATGGTAGGAAAATAAAATAACCTAGAGTACTGAGTAACTCAGAGTAGATATAATACATTGTGAACTGTAATAAATACACTCACTGGACACTTTATTAGGTACATCTGCAAATATCCAAGCCCATTACATGGAAGCAGCTCAATGCATTTAGGCATGCAGATATGGTCACATGACCTGCTCAAGTTCAAACCAAGCATCAGAATGAAGAAGTGATTTAAGTGACTTTGGATAGTGCTAGACAGGCTGACATGAAACTGCTGATCTGCTGGAATTTGGCGGCTCAGCCATCTCTAGGATTTGGAAAGAATAGCTCCCAAAAAAGGAAAAATGTCCAGTGAGCAGCATAAACGCCTTGCTGATGCCAGAGGCCAGAGGAGAGTGGACAGACTGTTTCAAGCTGATAGGAAGTTATGCAGAAGAGCATCTCTGAATGTACAACATGACAAACATTGAAGGAGATGGGCCACAGCAGCAGAAGACCACACTACATACAACTCCTGTCAGCTGAGAACACGAAACAGGCTAGAATTCAAATGGGCTCACCAAAACTGGACAATAGAAGATTGGAAAAATGTAACCTGGTCTGATGAGTCTTGATTTCTACTGTGGCAGTCAAATGGTAGGGTCAGAATTTGGCATAAACAATAAGAAAGCATGAATCCATACTGCCTTCTATTAGTGGTTCAGGCTGCTGGTGATGGTGCAATGGTGTGGGGGATATTTTCTTGGCACATTTTGGGCCCCATAGTACCAACTGAGCATTGTTTAAACACCACAGCCTACCTGAGCATTGCTGTTGACCATGCCCAGACTTTTATGACCACAGTGCACCCATGTTCTGATAGCTGCTTCTAGCAGGATAATCCACCAAGTCACAAAGCTCAAACCATCTTAAACTAACATTATAGTCAACACCCAAATGTTTCATCTAGCCAAGAGATTATCTACCAGCTTCACCATTGTGGGGGAAAAAAAGTGTATATTAGCCACTTTCTAGCAGCATCTGCAAACCTCAGGACAGAGCAGTAACAATCAAGACTAACCAAAGGTGACTAGGATCAAGTACAGGGTTAGCAGAGCAAGCTGCAATGTAAACACATCCACAAATTAATGTACTGTCTACATTTTTCTAGAATAAAACACAAGTATCATATTTACAATGCCAGTGTTACCGAAACTTTAATCTCCACACTTTTGCTACTGTTGTTATGAACATTTTATAATTGTGTCTATATGTGTGTGGGTTTCTGTGGAAAGATATTATAGGTTTAAGGACAGTGTGAATTCTGCATTAGTTATAATCCATTGCCAAAGGACTAGAACTGTATACAGTTTGTATAAACTCAGACCAACCCGTTTATAGTTCAAAAACTCATCCACATATCTCTTGACTCTATCACCTGCACACATTCACACCTTTTTTTAAACCATTAATAAAAAAGTGTGAAACTCAAAAAAAAAAAAGAAAAGAAAAAAGAAATCCTCGCCTGCTGCTATCAACAACACTTCGACTCAACGCATCAAATCAAAGCTCTCTGACAAACAAAGGCCTTCACTACTGTGCTGTACTGGGAGACCAAGTCATGAAGAAAACCACACAGGATGTCATCACCTTTTTTCCAACAAGTCCTGATTGCATTATCAGAAACCTGGCATCTGGGCGTGACCTTGTTAACTGCCAGGGTAATCAACTTTAACCAAAGGGGAGGAGAGGGGATGATAAATTATTAGTGAGGAAGATTTTGTTCATGTTTTATTAAATTGGCCTGTCAAAGGGGGTTGGTCAAATTATCTGGGGCCTCGTTTATTGGAGGCCGGCCATATTGGCGCATCTGTTACAATTATTTATAATTTCCAGGCAGGCAGGAGGATGGAGTGCGTTTTTCGGCATCAGCCACATAAAGCAATTTAGAAATTAACTGATGCGGGAGCGTCTGACTTTTCCTCCTCGTGCATTCTCTCTCGTCGCCATCCTCATTTTCATCCAGCAGAAAACAGAAAAGCTGCAAAACTGTAAAAGCAGCAATATATATAAATGAAAAAATAAACAGAATACATGTAGCTTAGTGTAAACCAAGAGCCAGAGAGAGCATGAGGTTGTAAAGAGAAAAAGAGTGCATGCAGGTGTGGTGAAATAAAAGAGCAAGAGATTGGAAGGAGGCTGAGGGAGGGGGAGGGGGGGGGAGAGAAAAAGAGAAAAGCCGGTCTTGGTAATTACTGAACACGATTAGGTTCTTGGGGGAACTTGTCTGGCACTGGCGGCCCTCACATGTGAGGATGCGGCAGGCAGGACCATATGGAGCGAGGCTTGTGATTGTGCTCCCTGAAGCTCGTGACCCGTCTGCTGCCGAGCCCTTGAGCTGAATGTGAAATGAGACTTGCCAGGCCTAATGTTCTACACATGCACCATTTATGCCACAAAACAAATCTGATCACTGTTAATTATGGAGTAGCTATAATCAGGAGGGGCCCCCCACACCCACACACGTCGACTCACTGCATGGATACACAAACGCATGCTCACTCAATCACATTCGAATACATCTGTGGAGCGACAGCATTATGTGAAAGTGATTGGATAGGCCCAAAAAGTGAGGAGCTCTCAGGCTGGGTGCACTTTGTATTCAAGATAGTGATTCTTAAAAGAGCATGTGTCTTTGTGCATAGATGGATGAGTGTGTGTTTTAACTGGCAGCGCAGTGGAAGGGGACTTAATAGAAGGACAACACACAGCGAGCAGGATGTAGGTGCGTGTATGTTTTCTGAGTGTGTACCCAGCCCTGAGTCCTCCCACACAGTCTGTTTGACCCGGGTGTATGTGCTAGAACGAGCGAGTGTATGTCTCTGCAGCGGCACATGGCTGTGCTTCATTAATGAGGCGAGCTGTGCTACACAGAGTTTCTCATCTAATGAGAGCAGTTGAGCTTGTAAAACACACCACTGGCATCTATGTCATTAGTATGTCTCTGGGCCTGGACATGGGCCAGCTCCAAACACCCACCCACACACACACTCACACCAAACACATGTTGACAACACTATTTACTGATAATACATACTCACAAACAATCTAAACTTATGTTGACAATACTACTTACTGATAACACAATCAGCACACATAACATGAATGACTGACAAAAATTGGATGATCATTTGTCAGAATAAAAATAACAAGGATTAACTGATTTCATAACCTTAACCCAATATTTTCACACCAAGAGGTTAAATATGAAAAAAAGAAATGTGTAAATATAACCATATGGTTGCACTAAATTTTAACCTACTGTAACGGAGGTCCTGCCTGATGAGCTAAAGGGAAGGCATTCTGCCTAATGGTTCAGTCACACTAGAACAAAACTAGCACAGCAATCACCTCGTGACTAGGAAAAGTCGATGGATGCCCGGTGACTGCACCTAATTTTTTATTTCTGTCTTAGACCGATTGTGAGTGGTTGCGGTGATCAAGTGGTCACCCAGACGTTGAGGATGTTGCACACTCAACGTCTGAGCAAGTATTTTCAATCGTCTGGTGGGAGGCAACCGGTCACCAAACAACTGTGGTCTGACTCAGACTGACTGCAATCACTTTTAGACAGAGTGGTGAAGGTCTGCAAATAATTGCGATTTAATTTAATAAACACAGATTGCAGACTCAATGCAATCAATCTGAGTCAGTCTGTGCTGACAAGTGCAACAAGTCTCTTTGCAATAGGGAACATTACTTAAGTGGTTGCCAACTGGTGATCTTCTGATTATAATTCTATATAAAAGCATGATTGCTGAGCAACTATTTTGGAATCGCTGTCTTGCAGCAACTATGTCATTATTTGTGAAAGAATTTCGGAATTTATATATATACTGTACTGTAGTACTAATATTTTGAACAGTTCTTAATCCTAATACTATTTTACAGAGCACTAAAAAAAGTTCTGCACAGTGTTGAAAAATGCAGAAATTAAAAATAATACAATATGGAGAACCCCTGGATGACACACGAAACTCATCCGTGCATTTTCTGTCTCTTCAGCTTTTAGTTGAAAACCGATTCCATGCTTCTTTACAGCATTATGTTTTGATCATTTTCAGTTGATGACTGCCATTAATGATGATGATCAAAAGAAATGCCTCACCAAAGCCAAAGGTGACCTGACCAAAAACGGAGGGTGTATAAATTTATGCAAGTGTGTGTGTTTCACTAGCATTTTAATTATACATCTAAAAGTGTTTAAATTAGCCAACATAAATAAAAGCCCAGGAGCAGATGCTAAAAAATTATCTCAGCAAGATAAGGGAGATGCAGCGTGTGGGGTTCTTTCAATTTATTAAAAAACAGGGGGTGGGGGTGGGGTGGGTCTTTAAATGTTGTTTCGGTGCCTCTGGCTCAGTCTATGAAAACTATATGGGACTTTACTGCATTTCATGTTTCATTATAATAAAGCTGCGTTCAAATGTCTGTGGACATGCTTTTTTTGTTTAAAGCACAGGTGTTACATTAACATTAGTGCTGCTCTGCTAAGTGTCCCAGTGAGATGATGAGACAAACCGAAGCAAACTAAAAAAAAAAAAAACACAAACCAGCCAAAATTAATTCAGTCAACATTAATTTCATTATTTATACTTGCAGTGCTCCTTCTGTGACATGCATAAATATTTTTCTTGAAATAGGCCATTAAAAGAAAGTTTCAGTAAACACTTCAAAAGACACAGGTGCTTCTTCAAAATATATTCAAACCAAACTTTTCTGGATTGAATGTGCATGCTTAATTTTCGCTTTCCAGTGTTGATGAGAGAATAACCACTGCTTTGAATGACTGCCCACACAATTAACAGCTTACCACTCATTTACTGCGGTGATGATTCCAGAAAGCCTGAGGTCTGCGGTGGATTCTAATGTTGGTCTTTAATCACAGCTCAGCTCTGATAGTAGCCAAACTCTAACTAAACTACTGTAAATGCAACGATGCAGTTAGACAGTTCTGAATGATGAAATGTTCAGTCTAGCTGGTTTTATGTGTCCGCTAATGCTCTGCGTCGAGACTGCGATGGTGACCACCCAACCTGGCAACCCAAAGCTCCCTAACATGGCAATTTGTTCAGACAGCAGCTCGTTGTGCACGGGGGTCATCCAGGTGCCTGATGATCAGCCAGGCCCTACAGCTAGAAGATCAGGGCGTCGGGCCATCTACAGCCTGACATGGAGATCTTTTCACCATTTTGTAAATTCAAACACAGACAAACACACACACACAATGGGCAACTACCAAAGCACAGGAGCAATTAGTTGATTTGTTGATTGACTAAAAATGGTGGCGATCTATCTAATCCATACACACACACACACACACACACACACACACACACACACACACACACACACACACACACACACACACCACACAGTATGTCTTATAGAAAAAGATTTATGGATATTTTATTTGTGTGTCAGCCGATAAATAAATTACAAAAACAGAGATAACAGTCCTTATCTAATGAGAGTGAACTTGTCTAATGAGTGTAGAAGATGGCATTATTTAAACAGAAACCAGTATGATTGACATCAACTCACAGCCATGCAGGGCAGTTTGCTCACGCCACACATTGTCCACATTTAAGCCTTTCGTAAAGTCCTGTTCAGTTTCCTGTAAAGAGTTAACTTTGCATAAGACAAGAGAGAACACACAATCTTGGAGCGCAGCATGGAAGTGTAACACACAATAGGTGTTATTCCTCTCGCCCACCCCTCCTCCTCTATCCCCCACCCCCACCAAAACCACTGCGGGTGGGGTGTTCAAAGCCGTCGCTCCGGTCCATATTCAAATGAGCGCTGTGTCTCCCCCCTGTGCTCCTGTTGCGATCAGCACTTTGATCACCTCCAATGGTAACTTCCACCAAAACATTTAAAATTAAAATCAAATCTGCCTTAACAACCCAAGCATTTGAATTTAACAGGTGTTCGGGAGGAAGTTGTTACAGAATTTGCGATTATGTGCTCGGATACACACACACACACACCTTCATTCAAACACACAACCATGCAGACACAGACATATGCACGTGTACGCACAACCTGTCAGTGAAATTAGAGAGTGGGAAATAGAAAGCCCTCCTGACTGAGTGCTATACCTTGGGATATCTGATCTGTTCACTTTGATGTCAGTAGGTAAGAAAGTTAAAGAAACAAATCAGCCAGACAGCAGCTACATGTGTTCAGTAAACAAAAGTTATCATTTATTCTTAGCTTTGGTTATATATATCGTCTTTTTCTAATTAGTTCCCAACCCTGCAAATGTGTGAGTGTGATTTTTCACTCTGACCTGAGCGACACAGAGACAAGAAAACACGAACACACACACATATATCAACAAGCCACATTAAAACTACTTGGCTCAAATTGTTTAGGTGTTCATGCTGCCAAAAGGGTGCATGTCAAAAACAAAACAAGCAAACAAACAAAAAAAATTATCTGCATATATGAGAGGACCCAAGGTTTCCCAGCAGCACGCTGCACCGTAACGAGATGATCGATGTTATTCATGTCACCGGCCAGTGATTTTAATGTTGTGGCCAGCCAGTGTATGTGCCCACACTAAACACAGAGCACTAACTGCATCTACTCTAAATGTAGTATTAATTACTGTGGGAACACTACAGTACTGTATTTAATTACTGACTAAATGATCCATTTATATTTTAGCGCTGGTTAAATTAAGAGGGTTAAGTGAGACAGGTTCATTGTAACTCACTTAACATTTGAACTGATATCTTCTAACTTGCACAGTCTGGGAGCACCGCTTTCAGAAAATCGGCCAATCAAATTAACAAATTAAACACTGCGGAGGCACAAACATTTCTCAGCCACTGCAAAAATATTACCTTGTGCTGCATCGACTAGAGTTATTTGAAGGAGGGAAGGGAAATGGCAGTCACAGAGCAGAGGAGACTGAGAGACTCCTTCAAATGTCAAGTGGCATGCCCAAGAAATGTTGATGGAATAAAGTGTCTCAAGAGGACAAGATGTTACTTTTCCCTAACTAAGTGTTTGACACTGTGTGATCTACCGCCTATCATCATATCATTAGCAGTTATTAAAGGCCTCTATCGCCTTGGGGTGACGGTTCAAAGGTGCAACGCTAAAGCCAGACTCCCGCTGACTGACAGATGTAGAACTGTAACTCTAACATCATCTTCAAGAACATTACTGAGCTCCAATTAAATCACCTCTCTCCACCTCTTACCTGGCTTTGCTGTCTGACCTTAGTGTGTTAAAAGGACTTCCAGTTACTTGGTTGGGAGGGGAGAAAGAAGATATATAAAGTATGCTATTCAGAGAGTGAACGTGTGCCTAGGACTGGCAGTGAGAGAAGATCAGATAGCAGACATAAAAGACACTGGTGCTCAGAGAGATGGATAGATCAAGGGTGAACTTGAGCAATATCAAACGAATGATTCTGAGTTAAAGACCACCACCACAGGCCATGCTGGGGCCAGTCAGTTATTACTGTGCCTGCAAGTCCACCTCCACACTGCCATCTCTGTACCTTGGGACAATTACACACCAACCCCAGACAAGTAACTGACAGAATTATCAAACTATAATGTGTTTATTATTCCAGGAAAAAGACAAATGTAATGTTCAGAGAACTGTAAGCACGCACAGTTAGCTGCTCTTACTCACACAAATGCATATCAAAGACTGGCAACTTCTCTAGCAGAGAAGGCATGCTTGCTAGCCTAAGAGCCTAAGCACTTTATCATTAACTCTAAAAAAAGAGGACAAGAGGAGATGGTTAAGAAAGAAATTAGCACTTACCTTAAAGTTGGTTTGTTTATGTGATGAGGGGTAAAGGGCTGTTTGTTGAGGCTGTTGTTGCTGCTGCTGTTGCTGAACTTGTATTTGTTCCTGCTGCTGTAGCTTGGCTTGGAGTTCTAAGATGTGTTGGTCTTTCTGCACCAGCTGGCCGCACAGCTCTTGGTGACTCTGACGGAGCTTGGCCTCACTAGACACGAGAGCCTGGTAGCACTGACTCAACTCCTTGTATAGCTGTCAGCAAATATGAAAAAAGACAGAGAGGCTTAAAAAGGAAGAAAGAGGTAAGAGAAGGGTCAGGTCAAATAGAGGAAAATGACTCAAAATGCTCATTAGGTGATATTAAGACTGTCTTATTTTCAATAATGGAAAAAATAACAATCTAAAATAATCTAAATAGGGAAAAGAAGTGGATAATAACATCTGTCTAAAATGATTTATGTTCGCAAAATGTCTCTCTCTCTGTGATTCCTCCATGTGCATGACACAGTAGTATGTTGCAAACCCATTCACAGTAACAGGATACTTTGAGAAAGAGTGGTTTTCTGGCAGACGTAAAATAATTGTAGGTTGCAGTTAGCTTGGAAATAAATTACCACAGTGGGTGAGGCCTGAGTGGAGTGCGATGAAGAGGTTATAACACTGATGAGCCTGAGGTTCAGTATGTGTGTGCTTGTGAGTACCTGCTGATAGGAGGTAGTGTCAGCAGAGTGAGCCTCTTCTTGGTTCCGCAGAACTCGCTGTGTGTCGAGGTTGAGTCCTTCCAGTTGCTTGATCAGGTGGCTCTGCTCTGCTGCATGCTCTGTGCTCTTTCTGTACAGGGCCTGCACTTCTGCTAAATCATGACTACACACACAAACACACACACACACACACACACA
This sequence comes from Pterophyllum scalare, assembly GCA_024447675.2. Taxonomy (NCBI): domain Eukaryota; kingdom Metazoa; phylum Chordata; class Actinopteri; order Cichliformes; family Cichlidae; genus Pterophyllum; species Pterophyllum scalare. The sequence continues at coordinate 31,050 of JAMQGT020011481.1, read as the reverse complement.
GCACACACACACACACACACACACACACCTTACATGTTATGCAAAGTCATAGAGTACACAACAATAATGTGTTGCTTACATTAAAAATTGTGGATTTAGTTCTTTTCAATCAGCATTTTTTGATTTAACTCAAGGTGAGAAACACAAAGGTTGTGTACTGATGTTAAAATAACTATTTAAAATCAAAAACTATTCCCGAGAACCCGAACTAATTCCGTTTTAATTCTTTTGGGTTTTAAAATCAATAACAAATGTGCTAAAGATGTAAAAGTCTAACTTCTGATCAATATGCGACTCAAATTAATTTAGTTTTCATTCCTCTAAAGGGAGGTTTGATTTCAGCGAGTACAAATTCCACATAGAAACACACTAACAATAATCACATAATACAGCAGAATGCACAACAAAATTATAGAGCAATAACAGTCATAAACCTGCGTGCACATTACATTATTGTAATGAAACTATGACAGCGGTACATGTTGTTTCCTTTGTTTGTCAACAGTGGCTGAATTTCTCAACATACCAACATTCATCAGAAAAGGTCATTTACCATCTTGTTTTGTATCCTCCAATGGAATTACAACAAAGCTCTTCTCAAACTTATGAGGAAATCTTTAATCACCCTGCTAAATCCACAAGAATAGCCTATAGCCCTGGTGTGACTGACATGTCAGAGTACCGCTGGCATTAAAACAGAAAAGTAGTTAAAAAAGGTTGAGATTACCACTAAGGCTCCTACAGTTCTCACAGTTTTTATCATATCGACTAAAGCTTAGCCAAAGCCTGCCCTGTTTCCCTCTTCTCTCCCTTTTAAAGCACATCCACTATGCAGGGCTTATCAAGTGGCTTTAGGTGAGCCAGAGTGGAAGAAATCTGTGTCACCCCCAAGCCTCACAGCCAAGAAAGCAATATACTCACTTCTCCATGCAGTAACCCATGTAAAGTGAGGTATACATACACAGTATGTCTGAAGAGGCCAGAATAATACTTTAACTACTGAAATGACCCATAAATATCACCTATTAGGGTTTGGTTGTCACTTGAGGTGGTACAGCTTACCAAAGCCGATCAAGTTGCTCCTCTTTTGCTGCTAACACCAAGTCTTTAGAAGAAAGCTTGAGCTTCTAGGCTACTGCTGCGACTCTGCAAGGCAGACAGCTCCTGACAGGCATTGTGCAGTTTCTCCTCCAGTTCCTGGTGTAGAAGAGCAATAACAATAACTTCGCAGAACACGGAGAAATATAAAGAAAGAATTGAGAGGCCTTTCCTAAATAAAAAGTTTCAAGAAATTTTAGTATTGTTATGTCAGCTTTTTGATGTGTGTTTTTACTTTACATGGCCCAGTCCTCAACCCAAGGCAGACCGGTATGGTTAAATTTACTTACTCCGTAATGGAATCGGAAATATTTCCCTTAGATATATCCCTTTACTTTTACTGGCTGTCTACAATACAAATAACCAAATAAATAACTGATTGCGAAATAAAATAGTGACAGAACAAGCGGAAACTTGAAACGTGCCCTGAGGTTTTTAAACACTTTTAATTAGTCAGCCACAATTTCTGTCCAGCTGTCCTACCTGCTGTGGAGTAAGCTAATAGCAAAATTTAGATGGTTCTAACATGATAATCTATCTGAAAATACATCTTTATGAGACTGCTGCTATCGTGTTGCTTCTTAGTAAAGAGGAGCTGCAGACAAGGTGTTAGTTACAGCATTGCCTTAATTTAAAGAAACCATTAGTCACCAAATCCTGAATTCATGTCGATACTTAATTAATTAGTGATTAACAATTACAAGTAAATAGCATGAAAAATGCTACAAGAGGTTACATAATCAAGCAATCATATTAGTTTCATGGATGGATGGATGGGTTATTCACATCCAGGAGTGCCTGAATCAGTAAATTTGCATCAGTTTTGTAGCTATGTGCTCACAGAATTTTCTTCAGTTTAAGAAAATACTCTAACTATGCAGGTGTATTTTATCAGTGCATGCAGGTCTACATGCAGCGAGGAATTCCTGAACAACTCTTGGCCATGTCAAATAAACTGGCATGATGTATCCCCTGCGCATCTGATATTTTTCATGACCGTGTTTCAAATCAATGTATGATACAAAAAAATTATAAAACAGGTGGAGTGTCTTAGGCTGTGATGGATGTGCATATACTACTCACTGGGTTCATCCCGTCCAAGAGTAATTACTCGGCAGCTCTAACTTATTCAAGACTTTCAGTCTGATTCCATTTGACTAGGGGAGCAATATGTTTCATAATGATTAGTCGATAAGAAAGGGGAGGAATGTGAGGTTGAGATTCTAGGAAATATGATTTGAAATGTAAAAAAATATATATATTCAAGGACTGTGATTTGATTGGTTGAATGTTTGAACAATAACACAGTCGATGTCTTATCACTGTATTTCTCATGTTCACATGAAATGAGAAGCACTGATCCATAATGATGATTGGAGCAATGGCCAGATTCTGAAAATTACTTGTTTTCATTGGGGGAGAATGGATGACAAAAAAACACCATGACCACAAACTCTTGAACCAACAGTTTCACAGAAACTCCTTCCTTTCAGTTATGGTCAGCTTCATTTTTTTTTTTTTAACCACAACCCAGAAAGATCTGTCTGCCCTACGTTTAATCATAATTTTGTCCTTCCTTTGAATATTTAATTATGTGCTTTGCTACAGAGATCTTTTTATATTCACAAGCTGAAGATGAAAGGGTGTGAGGGATCAGAAAGTTCAAGGTGTGTGTGAGTGCCTTTGTATGTGCGTGGACTTGTCCCCACGTTCATACCTTTATTCTGGTCTGAGCAGCATCCCTCTGGTCTCGTTGGCTGTTGGCCTGCCTCTGCTTCTCCTCCAGGTCAGCTTGCAGGGCGGCGCAGCGGGAAGTTAATCCCTCTTTCTCCTTCTCTAGAGCCTGCACCACCTGCCGCTCCTCCTCCTCTTTCCTCCTACATTTTGTCTTCATTTCCTGAATAAGGAAGGGGTGTGTGTGTGTGTGTGTGTGTGTGTGTGTGTAAGGAGGAGAATTGGGGGGTCAACAGGGCCAAATAAACAACGGTGACGAAAGAACAGAAAAAGAAAAAAGTAGCATTTCAAACTGAGAAAATGTAAAAAGAAAGCTGGAAAGATACAAAAAGAGAAGCAACCCATGGGGTTGAGGCTGAAATGAATATGTAAACAGTGGACCAGCTTTTCTGCGGGAGCCCACTGCATGGGTTGCTGATTGGCCAAGGTCACCTGTGCTGTATGACTGGGCCCACGCGGCCAGACTTTGGCTGGTGTTGGCCGAGCCATGCTGCAAGGACTGGGCTCACGTAGTTACAGGGGCCAGTCTGTCAGCCTTAATGACAAGCTCCTAATGAGAATGGTGCTGACTACAAAACCCATTAGACTCAACCTAGGTCTCCTTTGATGCTGTCCCCCACGATTTCTCACCACGAGACCCCACCAAGACTGTGTAAGGACCATTCCTTTATCAATTAATCATACCCATGTCCCATCTAAGCATAATTAGGGAGAAGCCACACCATCACATGCGCATTATTCACTTTCCCTCACTGAAGGAGGCATTAAGTATTTATCTGCAAGTTAACAACCTGCTTTTCTCTGGCTCCCTCTTTCTTTCTCACATCCAGACTTTCCAGCTGTTAAGTATTCTCTGTTGTCAGTAGCAGGAAAGTAAGCTGAAAGCAAGAAAGGGTGAGACAGAGTGAGGGTGGAGACAGGAGAAGAAGACACAAAGACACTAAGATTGTGTTCAAGAAGGCTGAACAATCCTCTTTCTCTTCTAAATGATTCAAACCCCCGAGGCTATAGCCACGGGGGACTTGTCGTTTTCGGTGCCGCACAGAAAAGAGACTTTTGGAATCGGAGGCCCCGACTGCCACAGAAAATTTGTTCCACCAACCTTAAGTTCCTGACTCTTATTGACCAGTTGCTCACTCAGAGCTGTCAGCTCCTTCTTCATTAAATCACTCTCCTCTTCCCCTGTCGTCCTCCTTTGTAAAAAGCTGTTAATCTCCCGCTGCTGCCCAGTCACTTTCTGTGGCAGGCAGAGTGACACAGGAAAAAGAAAAAAGACAACACAGTAAGAGAAGATGAAAACTATAGGTCACACTAGGCATGTCATTCTTTACAATCATTTTTTAGACCAGTTGTAACAAAAAAGGGCTGCAACCTTTATATTTACTTTCATAATCACTTGATCTTGATTGAGGAGTTATTCATAAGGTCTATAAAACATCAGTGAGTGCTTGTTGGAATTTCTTAGAACTTAAGGTCATGTCATTGGGTGTTTTGTTTTGTCTAAGCAGCAGTCCAAAACCCCAAAGGTATTCAGTTAACAGAGAAGGGAAGATAAGAAAAGTCAGCAATTTTCCACATTTCACTTAAATGACCCCAAACAAAAACATTATCAACATAGTTGCTGATGAATTTTCTGTCCACTGACTAATCAATCAATGTACTAAATACTGCAGCTCCAAACACAAGTGCTAGTATAATGAAATGACCACCCACTTTTGATGTTGGTATATGTTTACTTCGTGTTTTTTGGCAGCCTTTATGGCCTTAGTGGGAGGAGGCTGGCTTCTTAACACTGTATCAGCTGGGGTTTGGCATTGGCTGGTAATCCACAGTCTTCTGTGGGTACACCCCCCTCTCAAATAACACTGTGCTCTGGGATGCAATTAATTGCCATGTTGAGGGAAATTGCTCAGATACATACAGATAGTGGATTTAGCGTTCCCTGCTACTCCTAGCTTGCTGTGCTAAGAACAGTGAGGCTTTAATAGATTTATACTGGAGAGCAGAAAATAAATTCAAACGCTGATAATGAGATAGGGAAGAACAATTTGAACCCCGGTAGCACTCAATTGATAGAACAGTAGAAAAAAAGAAGAAGAAGAAGAAGAAAAGTGGGTTGCGCCAAGTTAAGAGGTCTAGGACAGAAAGATTAGCATTTTTAAAATTCCCAGTGCAGTTCCAAAATGAAAGATAATTATGTTACAAAAGAAGAGAGAAAGAGGTGGAAGAAAAAAAATGAAAACCAGCAAGAACAAAAAAAAAAAACCAAAAAAAACCCCCATCAAATTAAAGTGGGAGAAACGATGCATTGAGAAAAAAATCTGAGATCCTATGTGGACTCAGCAGACCATCAAATCCTTTAAAAAAGAGAGGGAAAGCCTATTAATCACTCTGTGGGTATGGCTTAAGATTGTTGATGAGATGATGACAGAGGGCTGGATGACACAGCACAGAGCCCATTGCTGTCAATGAACTTTTCAGAAGAAGTGCAGCAAAATAGGCTTTGGAAAGAAAGGAATCCCTCATATAAATTGTTTAAATATACTGTAGATGGTTTGAACATTATACTGAATGAGAATAATAAATGAACAACTTAATTTAAATAGCTCTTAAATAGCAACTGAAAGAGACAGAGAACATTTAAGTCCCGCCCCCACAGGAGGGGTACACAGTTCACAGCCATCTACCACCTCATCAATTCAGCCTGCTCAAAAATAACTGAAAAATATCTCTCAACCACCTAAATGCTTGGTTTAGGCTACTGTCTTTCTGTAAATGAAGCTAAAGCATTTTGACAGGGTGCGACTTGTGTCACAGCGTGGTGTGGATAATTCAGAGGGCCATGAGGCGCGTTTGTAAGCTTGTAAGCGCCAAAGCTAACTACAACAGTTTGCTGATATAGCAATGAAGTCATCACCTACGATGACTTACACCTCAGAAGGTTGATCTAAAGGCACACATTTTGTGTTAAAATAAACTCTGCCACAATCACATACTTTTTGGTCCAGTGAACAACTATTATGATTGCTGAGGAGGGTAATGTCAAAAAAGCACTGGCAAGCTGATGACTCCATTACAGCCAGTCTCATTAAGAATGAACACCATTCTGGATGAGGGACGCTAATGAAGGAGACTGACAGATGCTTCGGTGAAGAGATGATGATTTGGAGTAAATTACATTAGTGATGTCATTATCATTAGCCATCATACCATCAAGAACCATAACTCAGGGGTTAGAGCAAAAAAAGCAGGTATGAGGGAAAGATAAAGAGCTAAAGGGATACATTAAATCAACATAATTTAATTTGCATTTTTATGACATTTATTAATTCAATTTCAGTAGACATTTAAGCAAGCAAGGAAAAAAAATGCCTGTTTCTAATAACAACTGAAGAAACGGTAAAAGATGACCACAAAAAAATTGCAAACTCGGGGTTGGTAGCACTTCTGCAGAACATGCGAAAACTAAATTGCTTCTCAACCACCACTTACTGCTTTACAGTCAATTGTAGAATAAGTTAACTTTAGCTCAGGGACTTTGAGCAGGGGAAAATGTCGTGGTTCTCTCACTAAGTTGCTAACAGCTTGTTAATCATGGAAACTGAAGTTGTATGTGCTAACTACTCTTGTAAAAATACTACACATTGCTGTGTTGTTTTGTGCCTGCAGACACTGTTTGTATAATGCAAACAATAAAATGTAGAGCGTAGTCACTGAAACTAAATATTCTTTAAAAATCACAAAAGTTGGGTGCAAAAGAGCTTAAACAGGAGAAATATTGTAGACTCCTATACCCTTCTCCTTTGTAGGTCACTTGCTGGGCTCCTTGCATCACTGTCTTATTTAGACTCAATATGTAAACAGTGCACGGGATTATTGCAATGCATTTGGGGAAAAATATGAAGAAAAATACTAAACACAAATATTTATTTTTATATGTACTGTGCGATTTGGGGGCCTTCACACATCTATGCCATGTGGTACCGAAGCGGGTGTGACCCCTGAGGTGAGGTTCGCTTGACTGTAATGTGCCGGTGCCCTGGCCCTCCTGAAAAGGCACGTTTCAGTTGGGCACATGCGTACTGTGGCCTGGACTTGGGGACAGTATGACTGTAGCATGATCGCTATCCACACTCGAGCACAGCATTCCAGGGCTTCTTAAATAACAGCTGCCTCCATAGAAATTCATTCATTAACAATGTGGGAGGACAATGTGTCACCACATCCCCATTTCAAGCCACAATATTCATAAAATGCTTAAAATCATTAGCTCAATGTGTGCTGCAAAAACACTTTTCAAGAGGGCGTGAGAGAGAGAGAGAGAGAGAGAGAGAGAGAGAGAGAGAGAGAGAGAGAGAGAGAGAGAGAGAGAGAAAGAGAGAGAGAGAGAGAGAGAGAGAGAGAGTTGAGATTCCCTGAGACAAACTGATGGCCGGATCATTAAGGGCACTGTCAGCGGAGGCCAGTGGGAAGCAGGGAAGGCAATTGTGCTCGGGCAGGACACAAAGCAATGATAGCTAATGTGAGGACATCCTTATTCACTGAAGTGGCTCTTTTTGAATTGTGTCATAATTATTAGAATTAAGTATGAATCAAGTAAACATAATAATGTGTGAGAAAAATTGTCAAAGATCTCTACTTTGATGTGTAAATCACAGAATCCACACACTTCTGCCCAAATCTGAGTGTTGTGAATGATTTTTTTTTTTTACATAAAACTTGGTGAACTTTTTTTATTTTGTGCAGCAGTACGTTTCAACATTTAACTGCACCATGACAACTTTGATCACTCTAATCAAATCTGATAGTAGGCCAACACCAGAAAATGTGTTGACTTGCAGATGATCATAAAGAAAGGTTGCATGCAGCAATAACTGTTTTATAAGCTTATTATAAATCAGAAGGTTCAAGACGGTTTAGCAAAAATGGTACAGTACCTGTTCCAACTCTTGGATCTTGTAGTCTTTGGTCTGCAGGATCTCCAACACTTTCCTGTCCTTAATCTCAGCTTTGTGCTTCTCACTAGAAGAAAAAGTAAATAAACAGATCATGAAAATGTCCATAGTTAGCCACCAAGAGTGAGTGAGTGAGTGAGGTCTGAAACCATCGGATATCATCTAATAATGATTTTTTTTATTTGCTTTTTTAAAAATTTGTCTGCATTCACAGCTGGATTGCAAACAATTAACAGCACATGGAAGCATAATTTTTTTTGCCTGGATATCAATAATCCCTTACCCAGATATTTGCTGTCTATGCTGGAAAGGTCAAAACACAGATTTTGCCCCCAGAGGTGAAGTCTTTGGACGACAGTTGATGGGTTTCAACTACAAATTTTTACTGCTGCTGCACTTATCAAAAGAAGGTTCTATTGCCTTCCCTAGTGTCACCAGTGTTTTCATCATTATTTTAATATTTAATAATGCTAAATTATACAAAAATTGAAAGAAAAAGTTTGTTTACTCATTGGCTACTTAAGCAGAATTACAGAACAACAATGCAGCAAAGTTTAAACCTCTCAAGCCCGCTCGAGTCTCTTTTATCATAATGAACTTTTAGGGAGACAAAAGCAAGTCTGCAATTGGGGACCTGCTTGTTTCAACTACTTTGGACCACCAGGGACCACCCGTTCCCTCCACTCATCAGTTGCTTCTTCTACACCTCAGGTCTTTGAGGCCTTTTTTATCGTCTCTTTGCCTCTTCTGATCAGCCCTCTCCCCCGGTAGACACTGAAATAAGTATCTGGTGTCCCTGGAGGAGCAGGAACGCAGGCAGGCCTAGCTGCATCTCCTCATATATTGGGCTGTGTTCACCATGTCCTGAGCAACCAACCAATCACTCTACAAGATCCACACAGGAAGGGGAGGGAGGGATGAATGGCGGCTCCCAGTGGACACCAGCGCTTGACTGGAGTCGACACAATTACCATGTCAATATCCTCCTGCGCATCAGGTGATACAATACACATGCACTCTCTGGGTGCATGTTCCCCCACCAGTCTCAGCGGACTAACATTCTTTGATGGGTTTCCTAAGGGGCTATAAGGAACTCAAGTGGGTGTGGAGGAGAAATGAGAGGCACAGGTACTGAGGAACTCTATGCTGCTGCACCATGTTTTACCTCTATTAAGGGTCTACTAACAACTGACAGACCTCAGAAAGTATGCGATGTGCACCAGTGATGGAGAAAATATGATCTGATGTATCCCCTAAAGAGAAAAGTCAGTAAAACTTAAGTACTAAATAAAGCTTTACACAAATTTTAATGGCAGCTGGAAAGAGTGAATAAACAGTATTCAGACTTCAGTGATAAATCAAAGTCTCGTTGTTTTTTTTTAATCATAAGAGGAACAAAATTCACTTCTCCAGATGTGTCTTTTCTACGAGTTCCCATGCCACTGTTCTCCACGGAGCTTAGCCATCCTGCAAAAGAGGTCATATTCAATCTCACAATTTATCCAGTAAAGACAAGTATTTGGCAGGACTGTTTCAACTGTCCAGCATGTGAGCAGCAACGGAAGGGTGTTTTCATTAAAAGCATTTCCACTGTTTGAACTGCTAGACCAGGGATAAGAGGGCTTAAATCAGCATCTGCACCAGATTCCGTCATAACCCCAGCAGAACGGCCGAGGCGCTTTAAACACCCCTTGAACGACTTTCACACACACAGACACACACTTCTCTTCACTTGCACAGATAAGGGGAAGTTTCGTCCACTGAGCTTCTCAGGTAGCAATGTGAAAGATGAATCCACTCACCGCTCAACCACCAAACTGACAGCCTGGGTCAAGTCTGGATTTGCCACTTGCAGCCTTTTCCACAGAGACCACACAAACTCCTTGTCTGCCTGTGAGAATAAAGGATTCAGCGAGTCAAGAGAAATTATTTTTGAGAAATGTGATGTTAAATTTGCATTTGATAAGCCCCTAAAAGGAAAAGCAGCAACACATCACGGCCCTTTTCAGTGAGAAACAAAAAATTAGGATGCTCAGTGACATTAGCATATGGCAGAAGGGAAGTCAATCAATAATTTAAACATCTTATAAAAATATATATACATATTTTTTTTTTCATCTGTCCTGCCCTCTCTAATCACGAGCCTCTCTTTAGCAGGAATCTCCATCGCTGAGATGTGACCTTCGACTCAAGGGGAGCAAACATTGACACTTGTCATTATGCACTATTTATGACTGAGGAGAGCTGGGATCCAAATCAAAACACAGCAGTCGAGCTTGCATTTTCTTTATTAATCAATTGCTCTCCGGATATGTTTTCCACTACAGCTCCAAAGTAACTAGCCCCAAAGAAACTCAAAACTGATGACAGAGAGAGTCATCTTGAAGTAGAAAACCCAGCCAGCCCCTGACACATTTCCAATTCAAATTGTCTCACTGGTTTTTCAAACATTTTTAAGCTACATTACATTTAATGAGGGACATCTAAAAACTACATTTTCTGACATTAAAAGACAGAATTATACCAAATCGACTTAATATAAAATTATCTGATAAATTATGTTCACATCATCATAAGATAAAAGTCATCCCTCCCACTGGAATCTACTGGTCTCCAATTAGTACATGAATTTTAACCCCCTTTTCAAAAGTGTCTAATCAATTATTTACTAAAGTGGCAGAAGCAGACCTTGATAAGACCATGAGCTGAACATATAAAGTGGAAGAACTGTAGATCTCTGTCTCGATATGCATCTGTGTGTTGGTGTGTGTATATACAGAGAGGGAACAGGGTGAAGAGGGATAGAGATCTCACCAAATCAACCCTGGAATGCAGCTAACGATTAAATTAGGCAGCATGGGTTTACTTGAAATACGTGGTCTCCCTCTGCCTGGCCTTTGGCTGCCATTAGCTGTTCCATGGACAAATGTTCAGTCAGGACCCTCATCAAGAGCTCTCCTCGGCCGTATGTGTACTTAAAGATGCATTGACTGTGTGTTTGATGATCGCTGAATTATTCATTTTGAATCTAGACACTGAAACACCACAAGCTAAACATACCAGAGAGAGAGCCACTGGAATTCAGCACATATTAGTAAAATTAGCATGGTCTAGCAGGAACATTTGCTGGCTGACAGATCAGAGTCTTTGTAGTTAATGGCCGTCCTGAAGTAATCATGCCAGAGACTTAAGACATCAGTAGTATTCAAATGCCACAATTTAAATTGTACGACGGTAGAACTTAAGGTCCTCAGATATGCAGAATCAATGATCTACTCTAGATAAGACCACCAAGGATGGTTTTCATGTCAGCTCAATGTAAGTCAGTCTGAAGTGAACAAAGTATATAGTATTTAGTCTGAGTTACAACTGAAAATAACATTTTTTATAATGTGGTATAAAAAAAACAGGAATCCATCCATCTTAATGGCTAATCCAATTTAGGGCCACAGGATGGCTGGAGCTGTCATAGGGCAAGAAGCAGGGTACACCCTGGGCAGGTCACCAGTCTATCGGTGTCACCCTTGTCACATAGAGATAGACAACATTCATATCTACAGTCAATTTAGAATCGCCAATTGACCTAAAATGCAAGTAATTGAACTATAGGCGGAGGCCAGAGTACCCGGTGAGAACTTACACAGGCGGGGAGAACACGCAAACTCCTATCAAAAAGCAATGTCACAAAAATTATATGTCAGAAAGGGTTTATGCTTGGGTAACATTTTTGGCAACATTCATAGATAAAACAAGCAAAATTAATATCATCAGGTGACACTGCTTTGTCTTAAAAATGAATTTATTTGCCAAATAATTGTATCTCGTTTTTCATTGAATTTCATACCGTTTCATCACTCACACAGTGTTTTAGTTTTTTAGTATGTCAAGACAAGGGCTCAGAATGGGCCTTTGGAGGATAACTACGCACATAATCATAATCAGTCTGCATACAGTGAAGAAAAAGGTTTGTTTCCTTTGAGAGAAATCTCTGCGCTTTCCTGTCATCTCTACCATTTGATAAACAGCTCCAGTAAATGAACCCCCGGTTAACAAAACCAGTTACATAAACATTTTTATTAGATTGTTGGTGATTTTTTTTCCCTTCTGTCTCTGTCAAAGTTATTTCAGCTGTCACTTATTCAAACTGAGCAGGAGTGGATTTGCAGCAGACACAATAAGTTTTTTGTTTATTTAATCACATCCGTCAATACACGGATTTGCTCCACTTTGATGCCTTTGTGCTCTCTCGCTGAATAAACACTTGAAAATTGGCTCCCGAAGTCAAACCAAAGTTTATACAGAGGATAAATAAGGTAGCAGGCGCACATGTGGTTACACACAAACAGCACCGCAACAAATGTTTGTGCTCAGTGTGTTAGGTGGTTTCTATTTCGACTTCTATTAAAAGCCTCAAATGTAACACCTCATCTGCTAAACCTCACAGCTGTCTACCTACCTGTGCAGCAAGGTAGTGCGGATACACAAAGTGAGAAATGCTGGGATCAATTCACTCATGTTATTAGACACCACCTGGTGGTGAGTATGCAAGGACTCCGCTCAATCACTCACACACAAAGTGAACCTGAAAATGTCTTGAAATCTGCTCATGAGCATGTTGTGCCAATGTGTGTTTATCTGAGGGGGTTCCACACTTTTTACTGTCTCTGCTAGACATTCAATAAGAGTATAATCAGGACATCTACATATGTATGAGAAAGATAAATATGCTTTATCCAGTCAAGTAAAATTTCCTTTCTAGATATTACAATGTCAAACCCATGCCTTTAGAGTAAAAAAGACTAACACTGACTTTCTGTGAATCCTTATTTCATAGTGAATAAAGTTGTGTGGCATCGCAGGGATCTATCGCCCAGTAATTAAGATTCTAAATGGTTTTTAAATTAACTGAAGTCGACAATTTTGAGCAGACAGTGAGAAGAGAAAAAATAACAAGGTACAGCCTGCAGAGTAAGAGGTGCGTATAGGTGTAGTCTGAAAAAATTAACCTGAACCATAAATGTGTTGTCATATATAGTCTATTAACACTTTTTAACACTGATGGGAGTGATGCAGTAATCACAGTCATGAATGCTTTGTTTTTGAGTGATATAATCATGGTGGGTCCCAAGCACTGAAGTGAGTTGAACAAATTAATGCCCCCCATTCCACTCAACACTATCCAAAAAAACTGAATTCAGCATTCTTCAGAGAGCAATTCTACAATCCACATGGCATTTTAAAGCACATTCACATACCTGGCACTGCAACAGCTCATCTGATAAACTCTTTACCTGCTCCTCCAAAACCAGAACGCGAACATCGTCTTTGGAACTCATTTTCGGACTTGCAAGGAAGGACGCAAAAGAAAAGAGATCAGTTTTGGAGTCATAAATAATTTAATAACAATCTCAGTAGCTTGCAACAGTGGGTACCAAAAAACAAACATGGCACAGATCACATATCAACAGCGTGTGATCCGCTTGTTTTTCATGCGGCGATAGCACAACTAGCTGGAAGGGAATTTAGCTGATGGAAATAATGTCGACAGGAGCTTAATATTTCTTTATATATGACGTTAGCAGGTTAGGGTTACAAGTCTCTACAAACAAGAGACAAACAAGCTCCCAGAACAGTCCTCCAAGTATATGCAGACAGTTTGTCTCCTTACCTATCTCGATCACTTTGCTAACCAGGCAGATCTCAACTCTGTAGCAGCACCAGGAGCAACAGCACTGAGCTGACTTAGCTAGCGTTAGCCACCCAAAGCTTAAACAGTGACATTCTTTCTGGTGTGCTGCTGACAGCTTTCCGAAGTCAGTGCTGTTTTTAAAAAAAAAAAAAACGCCACGACATACTTCAAACTATACGATATTCACGTGTGTGTATCCGTTATATAGTTTTCTACAACGCCAAATGAAACTTTAGCGTGAACAACACGGCTGTCGGTAACCACGGAGACGGCTTCCTCTTTTCAAACAAGCCCGCTGTTTTCCGCTTCTCGGCCGTCACGTCATTTCACGACAGTAGGCATTCATAGATGGCAGTTTGATCCAGATCGGTAAGGGGGGCGCTGGATTGAAGAGCGGGGGTGCGTGTTTGATTGGCTGTTCCGTGATTTGTTAAGCTGCTTGTTCCACTAAGTTGCTTGTTGCTGTTTTTCTTTTTCAAAGTGGAGTGTTGCATAATGATAGCTTTCTGAACTCTGATTTTTAATAGTCTTTAGGCAACCCACCCGAAAGGAACATCTTCATAGTTTTGGATTATCTGATTAGTGTTTTTTCCGCTTTGACTTTTTGGTTTTTAGTTGAGTTCATTTTCATTTAGTTTACTGCGTGGGTTTCCTCATTTCAGTTTAGTGTTTATTGTTTAAAAGTGTTTAGTTTTTGTTCAGTTCTTATTAGTTTCAGCATTAATTTGAGTTTTTTTAATTAATATTCTACAGAGGGCATATGTTGAAGACAAGATTTAGTGAAATAAATAAAAACGCAACAGTCTCAGTAAACATGCCCATCAAAGCCTCATCAGGCAGGTTGTGAAAACAAATTTTACCAAACTGACTAAACCTAAATGTAAGGATATTTCATCTATATTTTTAGTCTGTTTCAGTTAGTTTTCCAAGTTCACAAAACCGTTCCGGTTAGATTGTATTGTTTTGTTTTTTCAAAAGCCTGGTTTTATTTTATACAAATGTTCTTTCCCCATCTACCTTTAGTTTTTAGTTTGGTTTTAGTTAACTATAATAACCTTGATTGTTTGTGTTAAAAGAAAGAAAACAGTTTCCAAGGGACACATTTCACGTTCAGAAGAAGATATTTTTAGTACACTAACAGCTTTAGACACTAGTTCTCCTCAGTTTTAGTTTAGTTTTGACTGTTAAATGATTCCTTTTTCTTTTAGCTTTCTGAGTTCTGACATTGGAGTTTTTGTTCGTTTAAAAAATATGAGTAGTTATCAATTTCAGGATCAGTTCAGAAGGTCTGAATAAACATTACAATACTAACACAGCAATTTGTGAAGACAACTGTATTACACTCATGTAGAGATCCCAGTCTTAAAATATGCGCTAAAGCTTTGTCATGCTTGTTGTTTTGACAAATTTGTCCAAATTGACAAAAATATTTGTATTTATTAAAGTCAGTTTTATAAATGCACAAAATCATTTAAGACAGGTCTTGTTTTTTTTTCAGAGCTTATTTTTGACTTTTGACACCTACAGTGGAGTGGAGCTAACACTGGGAGTGTTTTATCTTTTGCTATAATAACCCCGCTGAGAAAGTTTGCTTGATTAAATTAATATATTGTTATGCAAATGCACAATATCTTGTCTTTTGAACAATGTAGATTCATCTAAAACTCAGTGTAAAGTTGCAGACTTGACTTCTTGTTATTATCACAGATTTAACTTTAATGCCTTCACACCTGCTTTCCTTTGGTTATGAATATAAAGTCCTCTCTATTCTTCATAATTTCAGGCGCACAGAGAACACAGAGTAAGGTGTAACTGAAAAAGAGAGTCTAACACGATGAGTCATGCAATTAGTTACTAATGTGTTCAATTATAATTGTATTTCCACCTTTGAAAATAAATCCAATCTAATGTCAGTTTAAAGCCAGAGCTGTATGTCAAAGCATTTTAAAAATTTCAAAAACACTTAATAATTACTTTTAAATTACTTAAATTAGCTACAGCCCCCAAACAGACTGGTGACTGGTCTTTGATGTACCAAGCTTGGGTAGCTTCACAACCCTGAATTGGACAGACGGAAGCTGGATGGATGGATGGACTATATTGAATCTGAGGACCAAAATCAAACCTGGGTAATAAACATAAAGACAGGAATTGAGGTTGAAAACTATAACCACATAATGTTGTCAAGTTCATATTAACACATTTTCAAGAGCACGCTTCACACATAGTTTTAAAATACAAATGGTGTCTCTTGTTATTACACACACACACACACTCACACACACACACACACACACACACACACAGAGCATGGAATAAAGGTTCCTCTGTGTCTGTAAGCACTGCTGTACACAGTCATAAATCCCTGGTTTTATAACAAAGCTGAACAACCACATGCATGATGTCAAAGAAAACTGACATGGAAATATGATATTGATCTTTATTTGTTTTCGTCAGATACAAATACTGTTTTTCTTTTAAAATAGGTACTTTCTCCTGTTGATATTTGCCCATGCATTAAGTTTTAATGAGCCCCTGTAAGGTTAGAGACAATGTGCCCAATGATTCACTGAGAACTGGATGCAAGCAAAGGGAGGGTAAAGGAAAATGAACAAAGACATGTGTTTGACATCTGTTTTGCTGGTGAGACAAGACAACTCCATATTGTGTGGCTAATGTACTTAAGTGTCCAGCCAGATTTGGAGCACAGGGTAAGAGAGGAAAATGAAGAAATATGATGACTGGCTCTCCTCTTGAGTCAGACAAATGTTGGTTCATCTGCTCACTGCTCCACAGACACAACCGCGCACGCACATGTGCAAGCGCACACACTTACACGCGCGCACACACACACACACACACACACACACAGACAAAGAGAAAAGATGCAATTGACTTAGCATGATTAGACTGTTCTTTGACCCACAAACACTGCCTCTCATTAAGATCCTCATTTGCAGAACAATTTTAGAGGCAGTAGACTGGTACATAATATGCAACATCTGCCTGCCCCCTGTTTCTTGTTCAGAGACACAAACTGACACATGGTATCTATGAATAAGCCCCTTTCTCTCTGTCATCACGAGGAAATGTGACCATCATATTTCTGCAACAGGGTTTTGAGTCTGACTGTCTGCAGTTGGACCTTATTCAGCAGGTCAAAATATGCAAGACAGTTACAAAATGTTAGGTACAGTGTTTCTTATAAGAAACCCTGAAACTGAGTTGGTAACTCTTACATCAAAATATGAAAAAAGAAAAAGAAAAAGGCTCTCTTAAGAAACTTTAACAGAAGAATTAAAGAGTGGAAGATTACCTTCTAACTCATCTCTTCTTTCATCATCAAATTATTTAGCTACAGACACTCACAGTTGCATACACAGACATGTTCCACCATGTTTTGGCAGTGTCTGCTGCTGCTCTCCCCTATGTCTGAAGGAGCCAATATATCCCTCTATTTGCTGTTTGTACTGCTAATGACAGATTAATCCAGATCCAGAGTTTGAGTATATAAGGCAGATCTAAGTCAAGCACTCTTTCATAATTACCAATTATGTGCTTTCTGTATTTACAATAAAAATATTTTTGTAATTTTTTTTATTTATTTTTTTGCACACTCACTGCAACCTCTGTCTTTACTTGATTTTATTTCCTTAATCTAAGCGCTCTTATTGGATGTGTGAAACAGGTTATGCACCATAAATGGTGCATTCTTTATGCATAAACCTATGTGCAAAGTGTACTGCAAAATGAGGTTGTGTGTATTTAACCTTTGATGACAATATGTCAGATTATATATTAATTTTGGTGCAATTTAATGCAAATAAAGAATGAATGAAAATGAATCACCAAAACTCTAAAATTGATCTGTAGACGCAAATCTTATCTCAAAGGATATTTCTCACTATTTATGATCTCTGGGGTGTTTGTAGAGAGATAATTGAGTGATGAAACTCAATGTTCTGACAGAAAAAAAAGGCAGCTACTCATGTGTCAGTTGGTGAATATGGCAAAATTAAATTGTTGAGTTGCTGAGATTATGTACCAAGCCTAACCAAACCAAGTGCAATAACTTATTTTCTTTACACTGCAGAGTATGACTCAATAAATGTAAGCTCTACAGTAGCAAATGTAAACTGACTCTCGTTTTAAGTTGTCTTTGCGAGCCAGTTGCCAAACTGTGAGGTGCCACCCTTTGGAACAAGACGGCTCTTGCACTGACAATCCCAACAGGCATGCTTGTCTCACTTCTGTTCTGCCTCAGCTGAGTCACGGGGAAGTTCAAGTGCCAGGCAGCATTTAATCTACCAGGGGAAGCAGTGACACAGGATTGTGATCATGCAAATGCACCTGCATGAAAAATTCAAGAACCAAATGACAAGCCCTGGTGTGCCAGCGCTGACAGAGGAAGGAAGAGAGGCACATCCCGGGGAAAAACATGACACTCCATGGAGAATTGTGAAAGCACAGTCTCCGCCTGCCGCCTCAGGTAAGTGGGGATATTGTCTGCATTAATGTGGTCTAGCTTTGATGCTGAGGGAAGAAAGAACCTGAGAACTGCACAAGATGACAAAAGATACTAAAGAGTCACAAGCCCTCCACTTTAAAGGAACATCAGTTGTACAAATGCCAGTTGGGATGTCAAACTGGCGCAGTGTTTAGTACAACATCACTCCCACTGCGTACAAATGAGACAGGCTCCAACATGTGAGAGTTTACAGTAAAGGCTTTGAGCACAGTCACTTTGCAGTATGGCTGATGACTATTGGTTGAGTAAGATAATAATAAGCTGTTATCACACTGGCTGTCTTTTGAAACTGAAGTCACAAATCTTTGAAATCACCAACTAAATTCATGTCCAATTGCTGACATTTTATGACTTGTTTGTACACATTTCTGTTCAAGTGATGCCCTGAGGAGGGATATTATTCCTCTCAGTGGAGTCTGTGGGAGAATTGTCAGCCACTTTTGACCCCAAGCATGAGCCATCCTCATGCTGAATCGTGTGAGACCTTGGACTGCCTTACAAAACCCCAGGACAGAGAAACCATTGATTACCATTTGTTTCCCTCCATTTCAGCCTTTAGCCTGACGATATCTGTGCACCTAAATCAGACCATTCAAGCTCAAAACCTTCCCTCGCCACAAACCTTACGTTCCGTCTTTCCTATTATGTGCATTCTTGTTTGCATGTGATGTAGATGCTCCCTCCATTAGTACCCACCCACCCTCCTCCCCCACACACATGCACACACCATCTCCCCACATGCTGTGCGCACAAGCCCCCTTGTTCATGCCTTAACGCTGGCCCCAAAGAGATGACGCGGACCTCTGTTTGACTCCCATCTGATGACCTTCTGGTCCTACCCTTAACAGACTAGAGCACTCATAAAGGATGAATTGATCCACAAGACACACCTCTCAGAGACAGCATCATTTATGTGTGTCTGTGTGTGTGTGTGCGAGCTTCTGTGTGTCCACTGTGCCATGAACTGCAGGGCCACACTCACTAACAGCTCACCCAACTAAAGTGCCATTCCAACCACAGTTAGACCCCTCAGGATGTGTGGGAACAAGGAGTCAGACTATTTCCCTTGGGCTGCTGCTGGAGTGCTTGTCCTTTGCTTGGTGAAAGGGTAAATTAAGGTGGTGAGGTTGTATTTAAGTTCATATTTCCCTCGAGTATGAGAGAAGAGACTAGGACATGGGACATTGATCGCCCTGAGTAAATGTTGTCCAGTTGGAAAACAGCTTTTAGATGAGAAAAGTATTTGTCTTATTTCCAACACCTGTGCTTCGCTCACAGTGAGTTAGGAGGGATCAAACTAAGAAGCTAATATACAGAACCATCTCTGTATGAGAGCATGATTTTACTTCAGTGTTGCTCATTGAACCCTTCGGGTCTTTTTTGATCAGCCTCTGGTACCTGAAACTGTGATGCCTTTTTTTCTGTTCAAGCCTCATACTTATTCGGATTGAGTTTTGAAAGATAGCAGGTCATGTATGTTAAACAGATTGTAAAGTCCCACTAAGGCAAATCAGTGATTTGGGGTTCACAGATAAATTTGATGCAATATCATTGTAACACACAATGTCTCTGATAGAAAATGCCTGCCATTCAGCAACCAGATGACTGACCAGTTGTTATCAGTCCCATAAAAAGTACAAGTAGGTCATCTATTATGTCTACTAGCAGGCAGAAATTACAGATGCCCAAAATTTACATGAATTGCAACTCTAAAATGTGAGTTTGAGACTTAACTTTCATCTCAACTTGCTTCATTTTTTTCCCGTGCTGTTTCATTTTTATTCTCTGGTTAGGTTCATGCAAAAACAATCTACTAGGTCAGGATTAGGAATAGACTGCAGTCTGGGTTAAACTATACCCTTTTACCTACAGTGTAAAGCATGTGTTACAAGGACCCGTTTGCTGGTTTCCCACACCATTTACCATAGGATATGTCACATGCACTTCTGCACATGACCACTAGAGGACTGCTATGTAATCTGAGTTACTCTCAGATTATATAGCAGATTATGCTACATAAGATTATGTATCAGGCAGTTTATCATTGATTGTTAGAAATAATCATTGCTCTCTGAGCCTGCTAATAGGTATAGGAGGGCATCTACCAATCAGATCTATAAGACAACTGATGGCAGCCATTCAGTGGACTGATGACATCTAAATAAGGGGTTAATCCAACAGGGTGTTGATCTGGCATAAGAAATGTCACATTACGAGAAGCAGCAAAAAAGAAGAAAACTCTTCAAGCTGTTAGCTGCCTCCGGACTTCTGAAGAGAACTTACAGTGTGAGCCATTCCTTCGAAAACTCTTGAGCTGTCTTGGGGATGGTTGAAGTGACCTTTCTGGACCTTACTGTGCTTTATTAGTGACTGGAACTTAATGAACAGGAGCACCTCTGTGGATTTGATGGATCCACAAATGTGATGCAGCAGCTGATGGCCATCCCAGGAGGTGGAACACTTCAGCAGAAGGTTCAATAGCTCATTATCAGTGGTCCCGCTGGGTAATTAATGAACAGTGGGATCCTGTCACAACGACAGATAAACATATACTCTTCCTCCCCATCAAGCTGCCTGCAGTAAACACTGTATGTCCATGTCTGTTTTAATCCACGCTGGCATACAGTAGAGTTTTTATTTTTGAGCCTCAAGAACTGTTTTATTTTTCAAACACAACATAACTATTTTTCTTAATAAAGATGCCTTATAGTTGTTGCATATGCATATAATTGTGTGATACTTGCAACACATATATCGGTTTATCAGTATCATTAAAATGAATGCCCAGTTACTGTTAATGACAGGTGTGTGGTAAGCCAGTATCACTCAGTTACTGCCCTCATATGCATTACCAGACTTGATGGGGCTAAGGTTAATATTTGACTTCCCTGTTGTAAAATTAACCACTTCTTCTGCCACGATCCAAGACTTACATACAGAAGTCTAATCCTGACTCTTATGTCAATAACTAAAATGTGCTAACCCACTGATGGTGACTGTATACGTCAGGATCTATGTCTTCACAAAGACAAAGTTATTGAAATCGAAATGCTACATAGTAGATTCTGTCTGCCATTCACACTAAGGTATCACACTACAAATGTTTCAGAAAACCACAGTTGAGTGTGTTCACTGACAAAGTTTTTGAGTAGGGAAATAGTGCAACAAACATGTCACATGCAGATGGTTGCTGTTGACCGTGAGCCTACAAATTTGGGGGTTGTAATGCGTATCACAGGTCATGATTTGGATCTTTGACGTGGTTAGGGTTAGGCATTAGAATGACTTTGACTGAGGCTAGGTAAATATTGTTAAATTTAAATGCTGACAAAGTAAATGTTAATCCTTATTCTTTGTCTTGGAGTTGAAAGAAGACCATGTCTAATGACCTTGCCTAAGTGCTGTGAGTGCTTGAACATAATCATAGAAAGTCATGCTGTAGTTGCTATAAGGAGCTACTGTATTGCATTACTGCTTGCTGTTTGCTCATAAAATGCAGCCCACCCAGAAAGAAGCAAAATTGTTCCAACAATTATGAACTGAAGAAATGACAAGAACGTGAAAATACAATATGGCTAGCCACACACTCACTATCATAGCTATACTATCTCATCTTCTGTTTGTCATAACACAGATTTATCGTCATCTGATAGTTTGGCAGCATACCAGCAACAAAGAAAAAAACCCATCATGTTATCCTTTGATAAGCATACACATCCATAGCTCCTGATATCTACATGGCTAATCAACTCTCCTAAATAGAAAACACTTCCTGAGTCAAATTAAGGCAACATCAAAGCACTTGAAGTCAACACAAAATAGATTCAAACATGATTTTTTTTTCTTCTGGACAATCCTTTAAAGGCTTTTTGTTTTGTTGCTCACATAAGTATGTAATATCTCATTTAATTAGCAATCTAAGCCCTCTGACAAACAGGCATATGGTCCTCGCTCTCCCACGGCCTTGGCCAAGGAATGAATATGCATATCCTGGGACCTCAGTAGCTTGTTACCCTGGAATGAATTCTACACAAGCCTAATCCCTGATCTATTATTTACCCCTTGACCAAACATGCAAGTGGGGCTTCCAGACGCTTGACTTGATAGAAATGACTGCACTGGGATTCGGCTGCCTCTCTCACCCCAGCGGAGAAGCCGGGCTGAGGCAGGCAGTCACTCCGAGGAGAACACAGAATGTTTCTCTTTTCTGTTCCACTCTATCCTCTAACACACACACACACACACACACACACACACACTCTTTCAACTCTTCACTCTTGAGATGTCTTAGTCAAATGTTGAGCAAATCATCATGAAAACAAGTGCACAATGAAACTTTAATGAGCACGCCCAATTCCGGGGATCTGAGGGACAGCTTAGGGAATCAGTGTCACATCCCTGCTGTAGGAGACACGGAAACTATTTCAAACTGCTTAATACACGCGTGCGCGCGGACACGCGCAGGGTCGCACGTGTGCGCCTTTGAGAAGAGAAAGCAAAAAAAGAAGAAAAAATGCGAACTTTTCTTGTTATAACATGAAACGCTGTGTCTGACACTAAAGAGCTGATACAGCATTTGAATGAGCGCAGGGAATTAAAAAAGATTCGCATTTATTTTGTTTAATTGATTGCCTTCCCAGCCAGATCTGAGGATTTCCGTTTTTGACAATAATGCTAGATATCGGCGGTATTATTTTTTGACTAGAACAGTATATATATATATATATATATATATATATATATATATATATATATATATATATATATATATATATATATATGCACATGACGGAAAGAAAAAAAAATATGAATCACTGCTGCTTCTCAAGCGTGCTGAGAGCTTTTAATACGCCTCTCTGACGATTTCTTATCTCGGGGCTAAGGGTTTTTGGCACATTTTTCTTGCACGACGAAGCGAATCCTCATGCTGGCACAACATTGTAAATCAACTCATGAGGCACAAAAACTCTCTGGACCCGCAGTCACTTGGGTTACAGTCACACACGGCGTGTAAAACACTGATCTGAATTCATCCAACACAACAGAGCAGCCACCTTCTCCCCAACCCTGACCGTCCGAAGCTCTCCGCGGCGCGCTGTGCTGACTCTGCAAAAGGAAATCACCGGGGAAGTGTAGGAAGGCTTTTTTTTTTTTTTTTCGTTTTTCATCAAGGTAGGGCAAGCAGTTACAACTCGGCTTCTGGCTGACAGTGATCCCTGCTGTTTCCTTGATTTCTTCAGTTTACGGCTCGGGGAAAAGGAGAGGCGACTGAGTGTCGTGGTCGCGCGTTTCCCCTGCCCGTACCCAAACGACGCGCGTTTTTCTTAAGTCGGGACGTTTATTCTCGGGATGAAAAAGAGAGTGCCCGTTTCCCCGTGTTACTCCTGAAAGTGTCAAAAAGAACAACGGTGCTGAGTGTGTGCAAAGAAAACTGAGCGTGAATCACCAGCTATACATCGTAAGGGATTGAAGAGGAGAAAGTTCCCCACTTGAGGGCGAAATCAGACTTTTTTGAGGACGCCAACTTTGAAAAGTGCCAGGAGCCCCGGGGTCTGTCAGATACAACATGCAGCAATGGTAAATATGATTTTTCTGCGTGTGCTTTCTGAAGTTATTCAGATTACGCACATCAGTGTAAGAAATCATGGAAACGGTAACTTTTTAACAACTTCTTCGCTGGTCAGACATGAACTCATGAGAGGGGATTAAAAAATAACTAAGTCTTACTAGGGTAATATATTTCCTCTGTTTGCTTTGCTTCATATGACTCATTTGCCAGAGTTGTCAGTATAACTAAAACAATACATTTTCTTTACCTTGTTCAGACGCATTTTCTTCTCTCTAACTGTTGCAAAATCAGTAACTTGCCTGTAATAGCCTTAATGAGAAACGGGGCTTTAAAAAGTAAGTCAACAAAATATAATCTCACTTGTTGAAATTTAAAGTTTTCTGTCTGCAACGGTTTCACAATTCTCTGCTCCTCCGGAACAAATTAAAAACTTTTAGGTAGCGTCTGAGAGGCAACTCCAGGCGCTGTAAATTGTGTAACTGTTTAGTGTTTACGTGATATTTTTGTTTAAGCCTCTTTGATACCAGTAGGTATGGGCCTTCACACTACACTGGAGTTTAGTACAGTTTCTTTATACATCAACGCATACGTGGGGGCTCATAAAAACATGGCGTGTGTGTTTACTTGGATAAATATGAACCAAGTTCACTTTATCTCAGCTGGGCCTAACATTTAGAAAGTTCTTTTTCAGGCCTATAAAATCCCTCTTCTGAAAATCCTACTTCACCTCTCTGCACAATGCCTTCTTCTTTAAGGAACAGGCAAGTTTTCTGCGACAATGCAAACAAAACCTTTAGGTCATTTTAATAGTTTGGAAAGTGTGTGTCTTTTTTTCCTCTTTTTATTGCTAAATACACTAGTCCCCCCCCCCGTTTGTGTGCCCCTGTGTTACGGTTCACCCATAAAAGCAAACTCAGTGAAACAAAAGCAGAAGAACGGCTTGTATTTCGAGTAAGCGCAAGACACTTGAGTTTGGACACATCTGAATGCTTTAGAAGACAAGGAGAGGACCAGAGAGAGAGAGAGAGAGAGAGAGAGAGAGAGAGAGAGAGAGAGGGAGAGAGGAGGTCGAAAATGAGAAACAATGAGGGTGACTGAGATAAATGTTCCCACTTAAAAGTACCGCAAAACTACCTTCACACTTTCGTCAGTGAGATGTGTGCGAGATTAATGTCTAACAGTATTTTGGCCTGGTATGAGTCTGTGTCAAGGATGTTTCATGAGCTGGTGCTGCTACTACAGTGAAGAATGCCAATTTACATTCCTGGAGTGTCATTTCATTACTTTTATCTCCATGCTGCTGTCTCTCTGCCAGACTGAGCGGGGATCTGTTCAATTTCACATTTCCTTTACCGCATAAGTTGCAGAAGTTAAAACGCTGTTAATGATTTTCATCATGTTAGAAATGCTTCTGTCTTGCTCCTTTGTGTCAGAGAATTATTGCCTTCTCAGAACTGTGTGTAATAAATCAGCTTAGCAAATACAACATAGGTTTGGAGTGGGATTTTAAAAAAGAAGACCCTAAACATTTGCACATTTATAAGAAAAAACTCTAGATAAAATATTAGAGAAAACGTCGTCATGTATGTCCTTAATGGGCAGGAAATAGATCCCCTGCACCAGCTCATAGTGCTGCTGCGTGAGGTTAAAGAAAAAGTTAAAGTTGTCAGTGGATCTGCAGCTAGGTCGTGATTCCTCTGGGTCTGTGAGAATCAGAGAGGGGAGAGTGTGTGTGTGTGTGTGCGTGTGTGTGTGTGTGTAGGGGGGTGGGTGCCACTGGTTAGTCGGTTCAATAATCTGCTGGACAGGTAGGCCTGTGACGCCCCCCCTTAGAGAGGCTGCTAATGAAGAGAAAGGCTGCTTAGTGGTGCTCTGCTCTGACCCCACCAACCCTCCCTGTCCCCCCTGCTGGCTTCCTCTGATTACTCCTCACAAGGAGAACTCTCCCCCCACCCCCACACCCCACCCCTCAACTCAGTCCTCACTGTTTCCCCAGCTTTTCTTACTTTCTTACTCCCTGCCTCCTCATTTAATAAGAATGGGCGCTAAGTGCATAAAGGCTCCGCTGATAACCCATTTGATGCATTTACGCATATAGTGTCATTCCATAATTATGTAGCTGCTTATACCTATATTTCAATAGATTCATTTGCAGAGATAATTGATCATAATTTTTCTTAAATATTTTTTGTGCAATTTGAGTAAAGTGCAGCACTTGACCTCAGAGAGGCACAAGTGAAGGGGAATATGTGTAAGTGCGGCTCAGGAAGAAAAAATTTACCAACATTTATTTTAGACGAAAGGAAATATGTACTTTGACTCACGCTAACAGGTAAAGATATTCAGCAAAGCTGAGAGAGCACTTTTTCTATCTTCTCCCGTGAATGTTTCTGTGATGCTTCAGCAATGTCAAACCTACACTGTTGCAGTGTTCTTATTTATTCAGAGGTGGGTCACCGGTACTGATATGGCTCTGCTCCTCTCCATGCATTCCCATCTCCAATAATCTCTTGAGTGACTGATAGTATGTCTTGGCAGTGACACAAAAGGTAATATTTTGAAAGGGAGAGTGGGGTCACATACATAGGGGTGGCTTGAGATGGAAATCTTTGAACAAGACACCAGAACCTAAGCTGTGGGCTTTGGCGACTAAAACAGAGACACGGTGAAATGTTAAAACAAATTGGATGGCAGGGCTCCTAATTTAATAAAGAGCACAGTGTGAGACATACTTGATTTAAAACAATATACATATGTGAGACACAATTACATTTTTCGTACTGCAGCGCACAAAGTGAGAAACCAAATCTTCACACTCTTACGTTCGTGAAAACATTATGAAATTTTGTCTGCGTTTATGTGATTCTTAATTTTAAAAAAAAAGAGAGGGAGAGCGAGAGCGAGAGAGAGAGAGACATAAATAGCAGAAGGTAATGAATAGGGTGAACAGCTGTTATGACACGAGTGTTTAAGATGTGTTTAGTCTCACACTATCACACAGATTGATATCTCTAAGAGTTTCAATCTGCTCAATTATAGTATTGTCTCTGCGGTGACAAAATAGATCACATTTGGAAATGGCAAGTTAATCAGATTAAATTCAGCCTCTGAGCTGAAAACCGCGTTTAGGCTGTAACTCGATACTTGTGGTTCCATGCATACATTTTTTTTTAATGTCCTCTTATTGTTCTACAGGCTTCATTTCAAGTGTTAATTGGACAACTTTTCATGTGTGATACTGTAAGGAAACAGGAAGAAATCAGGAAAACACAGTGTTTGTGTGTGTGTGTGTGTGAGCCTCTCACCCTCTCTGTCTTTATTTGCGATAGGACGCATTTTGCACAACCAACCTAATACGTCTTTTCGGTCCTCTGTGGCACGTTCATAACTCTTACGTTTTCAGATGTAATTTGGGGTGGCCTTAATTGATCCTGTCCAGAACTAATTACCAGCAGCTGTGTAAAATAAACACCTCAGTGTCACTTGGTGGCAACCGTCCAATCGGTAGGGAAATTACTTTTCACTTGTAATCCATACGTTCTTCAGTAGGGCTAGAATATAATTCATGTCGACGCCATAGAAATACCAGAGATGCTGGACCTGTGTAACGAACAGGAGTATAGTTGTAACCAAATGGCTCAGTTGGGAGGTATAGGGTTATGTGGTATAATTTATATTTTATAGCTCCCTCCTGCACTGACTGCACTCCAGAATAAAGTTGTTCGATTTTGTTCCGTGAACAGGGAGTGAGAAAATCTGGGATTTCACTTGTGATGGAAATTCCAGACACCGCTTTGTTCCTCGGCTCCTCCGTGTATTTTTTTTATTTTCCTGTTGAGTCTCATTTCTTGCTTTCAGATAAAAAGACGACAAACTTCTGCTGCGAATAAGTGAATGTTCATTTGTAACACTAAATTTTTTTTTTTTTTTGTGGGTGTGTGCGCACTACTGGTCTATGCCCGAGTGACTCAAAAGGGATGGAAAGATCTCCTCAGGCCATACAGAGTGATTTGATTAAAAGAGAATAATTTGCCCTAAAGGTGTCTTTTCTCTTCCCTCCAAAAAAGCTGGTGGAAGAAATCTGATATGACAAGATAAGTGGTGGCTCATGAAAAATTCCTGAGGACTGAGACGTAGCATGTTGACTTTGGAATTATTGCCCTGAGTGTCTAGTTCTTTTTCTAGTAACTGTGCCTGACAATGTTATTATTATTATTTTATTTTTTTTACCTGGATAGCCTTTGAAATGATTCCTCTGCTTCTCAATCCAGAATTCTTTCATTTAAAATCTGTTTATGTACTGACCGAAGGATGGACAAAGTAAACTCCACAATTCATTCCAGGCATTTTCTTCTTCAGGCTTCTTTGACTGTACACCAAAGCACTCTATTGGTCAGTTACTGTTATTCCTTACTGCGAATAGCATTTATCACTGTTTTAAAATAATGGGCCTCCAACTGCACACTAATTTCAGATCCTTTACCAACTTTGTATTCAGTTTTGGCACTAAAAAGGAGAATGTCTGTGTAGATTCTCAGTCATCCTTTCATGGTAGTCTTATGAGCTTGAAAAAAAGGTGACTGGATGTTTCACCTCTCATCTAAGAGGCTTCTTCAGTTCAATTTTTTAAGCTCTTAAGACTTAAAAGGAGCGCTCATGCCTTTGGGTTGCTCCTTGTTGCCCGTTACTGTATCAGGTAGACTTGTGACCTCCCCGTGTCTATATGCTGACATGCATTGCACCCTTTCACCCTGTCATGCAGATTGTGATGTAGTCACATCACAGTCTTTTTTGGGAATAACCACGCTTCAGGGTCTGAATCAGGATTCTCCCATGGGTTTAGGTGGGATGGACTGGGGCTAGCTGAACTTCCAAAATATAAAACTTATATAAATCACTTTTTAGTGAAAAAGTACAATTTTGTATAAAAAGCAGATCATATGCCAGCTTATGACTGTCCACAATATAAGATCATCAGATTGTCTATCCCTAGCTGACCATTGGCCTCCCTGTGCAGTGGTTTAGGCAACAACTGCATCTGAGGTTCATTCCCCAGTGTACAATCCTCATTCTCCTATTGTGAAGGTTTAGTTGGTGCTAACCTTTTCCCAGTCCTGTATTTCCTACTGGCTAGATTGTTGGCCAGGTTGCTATTGTGGTAGCCCTCTGTATCATATAGCTGCTACTCTAGAGAGAAGTTGGCAATGATAGTCCACTAATCTGGAGATCCACTATAGCTGGAAGGCCAATCTAACCAGAACCTGCAGCAGGTGGAGAACTGAGTTCACTGAGGCTGTAGAGAATTACAAGGATGTGGTTTCCAGCTGAGTCTGAGATGGTGGCAGTGGAGTTTGTTAGAAAGATAAGGAACTCATTAGAGAGGCAGCTGATTATACTTCTCCATTATTACTATTTTTATGTATTTTATTGTTGCAAAATTCTTTGAAAATAAATATTTGGATAGGAAAGCATGCGTAGATGTGATAATGAGTAAAGTAAAACATCTGATTTAGACTTTTTTTTTTGCCATTATGTTTGACAAATAAAAACAAAGATTATATCTTGTGATATAGTTCATTGTGCACCGGTGGAAACCTAAAAGTTGTTACCATGTGTCTCACTAAATTTCTTCCTGTGTAAATCCTGGATACTATGACCACCATTGAATTGTGGGAATTGTGGGAATCCATTACATGAGAACTTCATTTTGCTACTTTCCAGGAGTAATTTGGTAACCTTTCAGCATCCATTTGTGGACTGTACATTTGCAGAGAACATGGCATATGCAACATTTATTTTCTTTCAAACAAATATACCAAGTATATCCCAGTACACTTGATTTTACCGGACACAATTTTAAGTCATATCTTTCATTACTATGTTGATTATTTACTTTGGAGTCAACCATTTATTACTGTATATCATTTAAAATAGAATTTCAGAGACTTCAAATGATAATAACAGGTAATATTTTGCTGCTTGATTAATCTTGCTGATGTTATAGTAGCACCGCTACAGTATAGCTCTTCCAAGAACTGTCACGTTCCTGTGAGAAGATGCTTCAGGGTTGGGTGTTCTCCCACTTATACTTTGGTGTGACTCAGAAAGAAGCCGCTTTCTTTGTGTAAGAACTGTACAGTCATTGAATGTAATTTCCATTTAACTCAAAGCGAGAAATCCCATGCTTCTATTACAAGCTCACAGGTCTTTCCTCTGGGATATTTTGTACCTACTAATAGTTTTTGTATTATAACTATTCAAAGACAAAAAAGAATATATCAAAAAGGTGAAGTTCATAGGTCTGGCCATCAAAAGACCCCCATCAAGCTTATTAAGCTTAATATAAATGTATACTTAAAACCTCAAGAAGCAAGCATATGATCAAATCTTAGATTACACCTGTGGTTATGTGGCAGAATATATGCATGCTATTATATGAACATACTACCCTTTCCCCTTTTTCCATAAAAAATACACATTATTTCAGTAGTCAGCTGTGTGTCCTACATCTGGATGTTGTTTAGGTCTCATATTAGTGAGATGAAGCATGGGTTACTTTAGTGTGTGTGTGTGTGTGTGTGTGTGTGTGTGTGTGTGTGTGTGTGTGTGTGTGTGTGTGTGTGTGTGTGTTAACTAGTGTGTAAATCCAAATATTTTGGGCCAAAGGGAGCTGTAATCACCTTGATTTTTCGAGTCTTTACTTTTGGCAGCTTTTTTCTGACAATGATTCTCACTTGAATATATTGATAATATTTCAGACACACTGGCAACCTTGTAGGCTGAATGTATAATCTAGCTTCTATTAGCAAGCCTTAATGCAGAGTTTGGACTCTTTAACCTTGAATGAATTATGGCTTTGATTTTGGATAAAAATCAGCAAAAGGATGTCGGTGCATTGTGCGTGTGTTCAATTACGTTGCGAATGTTTTTTTATGAATTCATGTGTCCAGTGGAATGTGTGCATGTATGAAAGACACCTTCCTCTCAACAGCAAGGCAATCATTATTGTATCCATAACCTCTGAACTTAATGAAATAGAAATTTGAATCCCAAATACAGCCAAATCAAAAAGTGTGCATTTTAATCCAAACTGTTCTCCTTTCCTAACAATAACGTAAATATGTTGAATATGCAAAGGCATATTATGTGCTGCTGGGAGCGGGATTAGAAAACACTTATTGCAGGAATGTTTAATGTTGGGGATTTGTTACTAATAAAATAAATGTGTAATGATAAGGATATGACAGACAACCATTTGCACTCACATTCATATCTATGGGCAATTTAGAATCACCAGTTAACCTAACCCCACTAACTGCATGTCTTTCGACTGTGGGAGGAAACCGGAACACCCAGAGAGAACCCACACAGACACGGGTAGAACGTGCAAACGCCACACAGAAAGGCCAGATGGTGGGATTCAAACCCAGGACCTTCTTGCTGTGATGCAATAATGCTAATCACTGTCCAACCTCTT
>JAMQGT020011480.1:0-79420 GCA_024447675.2 Pterophyllum scalare | reverse complement strand
TGTGTTATGTAACCTACTTCGTTCAGCGTTTCGTATTGTATCACCTAGAGGTGCTTTATACTGTAAGGTAAAGACCATACAATAATACAGAGAATCAAACAACCTCCTATGAGCAAGCACTTATAAGTTTACCAAATATTATTCCAGTCTCAATTCTAATTAGCACATCAATGTACTCCATTATGTATTCTATTTGACAAGCACTGAAAGAGAGATTTAAAAAAAAGAAGCTGTCTTTCTGTTGTCTGCATTCTACAAGGTGACTGCCTACAAAACAAGTATAATAGGGGATAGAGTGGTATTCAGCAGGTGGGGGAACCCTGTAGGATTGATTGTCATCTCTCTGCATGGGAAAAAGAATCACAACTTTCTGTTGTGAGTGACAGTAGATTTCTTGGTGTACAGGCTGTAATCAGCTGCTACTCTGAGGTGGCACCATTTAAGGGGAAATAAACAGGCTTTCCAATGGTATAAAATGTATTGCCAAGAAGCATTGTTACAACAAATAAATAATGGACCAAACACAAATTTCCTTATGTTTTGTGCTAAGTTTATTGCAGCAGGAGCAGGTGAAATAATGCTTAATACTTGCTACTTGTGGTTATTCTTCCAATAACAGACATACTTTTAAGTTGGGACAGTGCTTTTAGTACGCCTGCAGAGGTGTCTAATAATGCCTGATTTGAGTGAGGTCTGAATAAAAAGAGTGAGAGAGAAAGGGACAGACAACAATTCCTTCCATAACTCTACACTGCTAAGTAGCCCAGTTTTAATTCACAGTGACCCAGGATAACTGCATTTATCCTGCTTTAATTCCTAAGCTGCAGTCATAAGATGTCTCTTTGCAGAAATGTGTTGCTGTGTTCAGATGTATCACTGTGATTTGCTATCCACTGACGGCCTATTTTGTTTCAAAGCATCCTTAAAAAGGATGTAGCACTGGGAAAAGGTCTTTAGCCACCTTTCATTTCTTTATACTTTGCTTCCAAAAAGCCAGACTTTCTCGTAATTTTTTTAAGTGGTCTTGAGCAATAGTTCTCCAGGCTTTCTGGAGGTCTTTCAAAGTTCTTCTGTGGACATTGGTGGCTCTTTTCACTCATTTTCAGTTTAGTCATTCTACCTCACCGTTTTCAGAGGAATACGATTTCTCTTTGTTGTGTTTTATTGTGTACTGTGTGTAACAACATAGCAAAGAAACAATTTTAAATGTTACTGAAAATGCCAAAGATGATACAGATGGACACACATAAAATTGCATTTTTTGCAGTAACAAACGTGAATATCCTTGTACGATGTGTGATGTGTCCTTAGACCTGAGAGAGACATCGAGCCCTTCAGCTGTGAATTTCAGTTTGTTTAAATTCATTTGCATCACTTTTATAGTACCTTTCACTATACTGTTTTGCTCATTTACATTTATATCTCAAAGGAGCATTTATCTTTGTACTTTCTGATCCAATGTTTTTTTGTTATACCTCTGCTGTGATCTTTGATTTAAATGTCATCTTTGCGCCTCTGCAAGATTGTGTGTGCAACAGTGAAGGAGGTCTCCTCACAGTGCATTTTCTTTGTAGAACTGTGTTATGGTTGCCAGCCAAGAACAAACGTGCTCTTGTTACAGTCCCTTCACTGCAGGAAACACTCACCTGTGGCTTTTTGTGACAACAAACACTGCAGCAACAAGTGAAGCAGTTCAAGGAACAGTATTCTCTGTTAATGTTTGTGGCCTCTGAGAAGGTCTATTTGAAGTGAAATTTCAGACCTTTTGTGTGATTTTTCTCTAACTCTTAAGTTGCCAGTTTGTGTGAATGATTCCCACAGTCACAATGCTATCTTTACACACCACAGGCCTTCAAGGTGACAGTAATTAAACCATATCTTAAAAAGCCAGCACTTGACCCAGCTGTCTTAGTTAGTTATAGGCCAATCTCCAACATTCTTTTCATCTTAAAGAGTAGTTGTAAAACAGCTAACTGATCATCTGCAGGGGAATGGTTTATTTGAAGAGTTTCAGTCTGGATTCAGAATTCATAACAGTATAGAAATAGCACAAGTCAAGGTTACAAATGATCTTCTTATGGCCTCTGACAGTGGACTCATCTCTGTGCTTGTCCTGCTAGACCTCAGTGCAGCATTCGATACTGTTGGCTATAATATTTATTAAAGAGATTAGAGCATGCCATAGGTATTAAAGGTACTGCACTGCAGTGGTTTGAATCATATCAATCTGATAGACTCCAATTTGTTCATCTAAATGGGGAGTCTGCTTCACACACTAAGGGTAATAATGGAGTTCCACAGGGTTCTGTGCTAGGACCAATTCTATTTACATTATACATGCTTCCCTTAGGCAGTATTATGCGAAGGCATAACGTAACATTTTCATTGCTGTGCAGATTATAACCAGCTTTATATATCCATGAGGCCAGATGCCATAGACTGCAGAAAGGCCTGCAGAAAGGCCTGGACAACCTCTAGTTTCTTGCTTCTAAATTCAGAAACTGAGGGGTGCACTGACTATTTCTTTTTCACTCACCTCTTTCCACACTCTCTATGTTTATACACCACTCTGCATTTAATCGTTGGATATTATTAATCTCTGGCTCTCTTCCACAAAGTGTCTTTCGTCTTGTCTCCCTCGCCTCACCCTCAACTGATCACAACAGATAGCTGCCCCTCCCTGAGCCTGGTTCTGCTGGAGGTTTCTTCCTGTTAAAGGGGAGTTTTTTCTTCTCACTGTCACCAAGTTCATAGGGGTTCATTTTGATTATTGGGTTTTCACTGTATTGTGTTTTCTTTACCTTAAACTATAAAGCACTTTGAGGCAACTGTTTGTTGTGATTTGGCGCTATATAAAAATGCAACTTTTCGAGCAGATGAAGCAGGTATGGTTTCTTGTTGTGGAATGTGCTATTCCAAGACCTAAAACCAGTGAAGTTTTAGCCCCATCAAGAGAATAGGTGTGATTTCTATCTGACTTGTGTATCTTTATGTTTCCTCATGAAACCGAGATGGCAGCCAACTCACTGGACACAGTGAAGATCAGATTTTCTGCTTTCTGCTTTGATTCACCAGTGAAGTTGGAACATCGTTTGCTGATCTAAAACCCTGCCTTAAGAAGTTCAAAAGATTTTGCAGTAATTGTGTGTGTATTTCACAATGAGCGGACCGGTTAGTCATGATTCATTGTTGAAATTCAGCAAACATTCTTAATGTCTCAATAGAATTCAACCAACCACCCACCCACACAAATTTGAAGATAGCTGTTCATTTAGGGTTGTTGTGAAAAGGTGAACTGATGAAGAGTTGCCTAGGTGACTTTAGTCCTGAAATAATCACAGAGTCTCTTAAATTGGCTTGGTCTGAGCATATTCTGAGAGGGAATTAATTATTGGCTGAACAGACCCTTTCTCAGGGCCTGTTTCATAACGATTCAGAGTGAAATAAACATGTTTTGTATTTCCAATAATCTAATGCAGCTTTTTTCTTAGCATATAATAGCCTTTCCTGTGTAGTAAATTAGTGTTGCATACAAAACAGAACAGAGAAGTGTCTGACAGCACAGTGACCATTTTTATTAGGTGTGATAGATTTTTTCCTCCAGCAGGGAGGAGAACATTTTTAACACATGAATAATAAAATTCTCTCTACAGTGTACATTAAGCTGTCAGTTTCTTACTACCTGCAATACCTTCTAATTGGTTGACCTACTCATTTGGCAAATGTATGTATATTTTTGTGATTTTTTTTTTTTTGTTTGTTTAACCTTGGATCAGTGTATGTTTTGCAATACTTGTGATGCTTGATTTATGATCTTTCCAGTGACAGCTAATGAGCTGGAAATCACTTTTCTTTGTTTCGTTCATCACGTTCTTTTTAATCCAGGTGCACATGTTGCTTGAGGCATATTTCCTGGTGTGCAGAATTCTTAATGAAATGGAAAAATATAGGACGTGCTCTGTATGAGATGATACAAATCATCTTTGCTGCCACTCCTAAAGTCTTACAAAGTTCCCAAAGAGAGCATGGGAATAAGAAAGACAAAAAAAAAATGTGCAGACGCATTTTTGCTTTCAGAAAGGCAAAGCAAAATATAAGATACTGTGAGCAAGTCAGTGAGTATGCACTTTGGTTTTAAAGTGAGGCTGTGAGGGTTTCTTAATTTGTTTGTTCACATCTCTCCAGGTGAACACAGCCATGCATGAAGCTAAGCTGGTAGAGGAGTGTGATGAGCTAGTGGAGATCATTCGTCAGAGAAAACAGGTCATCGCTGTGAAGATCAAAGAATCCAAGGTAAAGTATTCTTCTATTCCACTGAATCCTTTTTTTTTTAGCCTCTTTTATATGCTGTCTAAAATATTCAAATTCAGGTGCACTCACAAAGATGGGTGCTTTTACTAAGTTAACATTACTCTAAAGAACACAGTACATTACCCTACACAGTAAAGAACACGCAAAAACAAAGCTAACAGGCAACAAACTGCATTTTATCAAACTTAAAGTGAACCTATTATGTTCTTCCTTATTTTCTGCCATGTATGTAAGTAAGTATTCTGGTGCATGTTCGTATTAAACATGCCCAAACTGTCAAATATTGAAGTCAGAATATATATCCCTTGCACCCAAAAGATCAGGATTCTTCTGTTATGGATGTTGCGTTTTCAACTACTTTTTCCTCTCTTGGCTCTTTTATGATGTCACTGAGAGGGGATTTCCTTAATGTGGTCTTCCCTTTGCAAAGAACCTCCACCTTTATGCTTTTCAGTAGTAAATTTAGAAGAAAGCTTGATTCACACTAGAATAAAAATAGGACAGCAACCTCTTGCAACTGGAGGGGTGGGGATTGGTTGCCTGGTGATTGCATTAAATTTTTTTGCTGTCAGAGAACAATTGCAAGTAGCCTCAACATCTGGGCGACTACTTTTGATCACAAGGCTATTGCCCAGGCCACCTGGTGGGAGGCAACCTGCTGCCAAACATTCGCAGTCCGACTTAGACTGACTGCAGTGATAAAACTGTCTAATTTAGAAATGCAGAGAGATTGCAGACATACTGCAATCAGTCTGAGTCAGTCTATGATCTGTTGTTGTAAATGATGTTGCTGGGAGTGGTTAACGAGCACCAGGCAGTGTAACAGTGTGTCTCTAAATGTACCCTGAAAGCAAAACAAGTTATAGATGGAGAGTCTTCTGTGGGTTTGTCACTAACAGAATCAGTCTGACTTTAGACACAGTTTTATTCAGTGGGTATAAACAAAAAATGATTACTGGCACTTAGAAGAGAGAGATGATGACTTCAGTGAATTCATATTACATTGTTTCATTCAATTTTCAGCAGTTCACATTTCAAGCACTTGTGTCGCATTGCCATCTGAAACGGGCAAAAAGCCCAACCCACCATGCAGATGAGAATGAAAGCAGTAATGCCATGGACAGAATATATTTGTAAAGCTACTTCTGTAGTTGTCTGTTTACCCAAATACGCACCACATGCAGGCTTTACAAGAACTGAAAAAAAGGAGGATAAAAAGAGAGCGATAACAGTCTCTCTCATATGTAGGCAGCCAGTATAAATGTGTTTGGAAAGAATCTAAAATGGCAGGAAAGACCGTTCTGAACCTTCTGCTGCTTTTTTAGAAAGTCCAGGACTAACTATACAAGCAGATACTGTGTGTGTTGTGTGTGTGTGCATACTTATGCCCATGTGTATATGGGTGGTTGTCCCCTTCTGACCATGAGATACCTTTCCAGAAGTGAAATTCTGAGTGCTTGTGGAGGATCCTCAGTGGAAGAGGAGCTTTGTAGAGAAATGAAAAATTTCCTAACAGTTAACACAAGGACTGAAGTAGGTGTGTGTGTGTGTCTGGGAC
Organism: Pterophyllum scalare; assembly: GCA_024447675.2. Taxonomy (NCBI): domain Eukaryota; kingdom Metazoa; phylum Chordata; class Actinopteri; order Cichliformes; family Cichlidae; genus Pterophyllum; species Pterophyllum scalare. Next base: position 73,551 of record JAMQGT020011480.1, on the reverse strand, counting down.
AGAGGAAATGTGTCAGTGTGCCCACAATGATTGCAGACAAAGAGCAAGTCTTGTTCCCCAGAGAGTCTGTGCCTGTAAAAGGCTCTCCAGCTGCAGGTACAGCAGATAAATGTAGGAGGCCCATATGCATCTCTTGAAAGGTCAAGGAAGATGAATCAAATGTTTCCTGAGTAATTGTAGAGGAACGCAGAAGAAAAGATGAATATTGATATTTTACACAGCAGCATTGCTGCAAAAACACATCCCATATTATGCATTTAAACGAAGTACTGACATGCCTTCCTGTTGAGGACAGTCTCATAAAGGAAAGTGTTCAGAGGTGACTCTGCAACAGAATAACCGGATTATACGGGCTTGATCATGGTGAGCAAGGTGCTCCCATTCTTCTCTTACTTCCTCATAATGAGGTCTATATCTTGCAAAGGCAAGACAGCAGTCATACTTAATCTTTCTCAGCACACACACACACACACACACACAACAAAAAAGCAGGCTGTTCCCACAGCCTGGCTTCTCTTTGTGTGTTTTTATCATATGACTTCCCGTCTTCCAAGCATCTATCCTGCCATTTTTCCATTCCCATCATGAAAACTGTTTAAACTCCTATAGAGGCTTGAAGACTAACAATGCAAATTCCTTTTTTGAGTTGCATATCACCCTTTTTAGACACTTTTTTTTCCTTTATCAATCTCTTATGTTATTCATGCTTCATTTTACAAGCTTATGCCTGGTAGAGACTCGCAATAAAAACAACGGCATTAGGCATTTGTTTGAATCCCTGACAAGTGCCTCTTGTGGATGTGCTAACTCAACTGTAGCTTCTCAGAGGCAGGTCAAGATAGATGTTTGGCCATGCAGAACCTTTGACTTGCGGTGTTTTCGGTAATACAAAAATTGTGTTTTTGAATTAACTGAGTGAGAATTATGCAAATGAGTAAGAATTTAATTTAAGCTTACATCAGTACAGTCACTTTCTAAAAAATACACATAGCTCGTTAATAACATATTGTTTTGTTTTCAAATCTATGATTGTGGTTTAATAAAAATCCGGCCTCTGAAAACCGTTTATGGATTGTTTTATGACTTCATAGAGGGATCAGGAATGACTTTAAATATTCTAGTGTCACCTCATAAGTATTTAAACTGTTGTAGAAGGTTCAATTTCAGCTTTAAATGAAGTAGAATTCACATAAAGTGAGCGACACAAACATACACACACAGACTGTGCCATACTGTCCATTATTCTGCGGGAGAGAAGTAATCATCTCTAAAATTGTTGCTCGTGGCATATGTTGCCAAATAATAACTCATCTTTTAAACCCTTCTCGCTTCTCCTCTCTTTGCAGTCAACAACCTGCTCAAATGTCATTTATAGTGACAAGAGATTATGGTGGACTTAGTACAAGTGCAGCTGAGACATCAGTTGAAAACTCCATTAAGACTCCAACTCTACAAGACTTCTAAGCAGCAGCAGCTTTTCCACAGTAGAAACAAGAGTGGACATTAGATTCTTTGAAAGCTTTTGATTGTGACCTCTTAACCAAGTGAGCTTTTCAGATTTATTTAGTGTTAGAGATTCAAATTAGCTTTTCTTTTACTGAAATTATGATGCTCTTAGTTGATTAAGCAACTCAACTTTATGTTTTGCCTTTGAAAATTCGCAGATGATTTATTTAATCATTTATTGTTGGAAGCAAAGCAGGTATTTAATTCTACAGTTGCCGCATGTTGACAGTCTCAGTGTTCACAAAGGCCCTTTGTTTTGTTTTTGGTTGTTTTTTTGTTTTTTTGGGTTTTTTTCACTGTGGAGAGTTACATCAAACTAAGTTAATTCCCAGAATCAGGATATGAGCTGCAATAAAGATGAACAGATTACTTTAATTTCAAATTTGCACATCATGGCTTCCTGTGTGCTTGGTCGGAAATGACATTACAGCACAAACGTTGGCAAATTACAATGAAAGGGACTTTACAGACCACGCTTCTGTGTGTGTGCCGCTGTCTGAATCCCGACCTGACCGCATGACCTGACTTGATTCGCACAGCGTGATGCTTTGCGGTGAATATAAAGCAAATTATTATGTGGTCCAGAATCAGCAGTTTCCTGTTTGGCTCCACCGGTACACCTGAAACATGCACACCAAGTGAATGTACAGTAGATCCACTTAAACGGTCCTCAAACATATTTGTTTGGTTGATTAGGGGGGAAAACGGTGGATTTTGCAGTCAGGAGTTTCTTATCCATTTCTGCCGGTCCTCATCTCACAATTTTGTCACATGTTCATTCATGAGCAGACCGCTGCACCTCATCCAGTATCCTAGAAACATCTGCTCTTCGATTATGAAACATGGTCTTAAGGTCAATGTGAGCATAAAGAGGCGATGGACTTACTTCCACTCAGACCCTGTGACCAGAACTTCTGCCCTCTGCTACATTATATCTCTGTGTCTCTGTTTTCGTGTTGGTGTGTGTCTTTAAGATACACTGTGTCTATGATTGTCTTTCTGTGTGGAATCTATAGTTTTATTGCATTTAGTGAGTAGAAAAACCTCCTTATTTTGATGTCCTCCATTTATCACCCTTCATCATTAGCTCTAATGTCATCTGTTAATTGCTTCTGCATAACATTTGTCCATGTTCAGGCATATCCAGTATCTATCAGTGTTAGAGGGTTTGTGTCTGTTTTTCTATAGTAATAAAGCTTCAGTTAACTCTGTAATATGCCAAGATCACCTAGCAGAAATAATTTTGGGAGTGTGCTATCTTTTTGTCAGTAATGTGTGCCAATATGGGAAGCAAAGCACTTTTTTTTTTTAAGTGGCTGTACAAAATGAATTTTAAAAAATCCATCAAACTGAAATTATGAACTGCCGTGGAGGGTTTTTTTTTGGATGTAGAGGGAGTTTTGAGACACTTTTTTTGCAGTGGAAAGCACATGAGTTGCCCTGAGCAAATAGAAAGTTATTTTGAGTCCCAGAAGATGAACATAGAAGATCAATAACACCAGTGAACTACTTTTGTCTAAGTTTTGGAGATGGGGATGAGAGACAGAGTACATGTCAAAATTCCTGCATAGTAAAAGAGTGTCATGGTGGCATTCTGAATCTTTTACTAGACCAGGTGCTGGCAATGTCGTCTGTGTTCTCTTCACTAAATGAAAAATTCAAAAGGCGAGTTCTAGTTATGGGGAAGAGTGATATATTCCTTCAAGGCTCAGGTTGTGTGAACGAATGAGAATTGTGTGTGTCGTAACATGGCAACATGTGCTGTGGTTGTTCCAGGTGATGAAACTGCGCAAGTTGGCTCAGCAGATTGCAAACTGTCGCCAGTGTTTGGAGCTGCTCCAGTGCCCTGATCACACAGGCCGAGCAGAGCTTGAAGGAGAACGACCACGCCCGCTTTCTTCAGACTGCTAGAAACGTCGCAGAAAGGTGGGTAGAAAAGCGCACCGACGTAGACCACCTGCCTGTTGCAAAAATAGACTAATTTCACTTCACTGTCTGTTAATAGTCCAGGTAAGACAATAGTACAGGTAGACAAGTCATCCTGACTGGGGCTTTTGTCTCTCCTTCCCTGTGTGCAACTGTGTCATCTTGTAGCAGGACCCATGATAGGCATCAGCTTATTTGTCAATAAGACTTTGGCTCTTTAAATCAAAACCTCTCCCCTACAATGAGTTTTCGATTTTTACCTCTGTGAAATCCACTTGAAGGGCTGCTGGTGAAATCAGCATTTTTTCTAAAGTCTTTGGCTCCTGCGATCAATGCCAGGCCTCTGTTGAAAATCATCTATCATTTAAGGGCCAGCTCTGCAGTTTTCCTTTCAACCCTCATACTTCTGTTAAGATCCTGCGTTCCTTCCTCCTCCTGTAGATCTTTTGCTCTGTTTCTTTCACAGACAAAGACTTATGCAAAATCTGCAGCTAGTATACCATCTTTTATTTGGCCTCAGCTCCACTTTTCTTTTCAAGCACCTGGCCGTGCACTTTATTGACTGACTGGTTTCTCTTTACTGAGGAACTGAAGTCTGAGCTAGTTCTGTTCTGTCCTCCACACTGCACTGCTGTGTAACCCTGCCCAGCACTGTGGTTCTGGCTGGCTCCTGCCACTGACAGCTTACTGATGCTCAAAGCAGAAGTAGGCACAAGTTTCCACAAAGCTGCAGGGACCATGGAGTAAGTGTGTCAGTACATGTCTGGTTTGTCTGTGTTTTGACAACACCAAAGCAGAGCTATTGAGTTGGATGAGATGTAGACATTTGTTTTCTGAGACCATGAATTTTCTGTTTGTATCCTTTTGCATTATTTCCTCTCTCGCCTTTTCTTGTGTTACTGATAATGCTCTACCACCTCTCTTCTCTGTTACCTCACCTCACCTTTCTGCTCACATTTTTTCCAACTCCTCATCACCTCTCATCTTTTCCCGCTCCATCCCTCTTTCCCTCATCACCTCATCGGACCTCTCATCCCTCCTTCTCTACCTCGCATTTCTACCCTTCTGCTGACATTTATTTTACTCGCCCCCATGTCCTGACAACTTGAAAGGGTTGCAATGGCGACGGCTTCCTCGCAGGTGCTCATCCCAGATGTCAACTTGAACGAGGCGTTTGACAACTTTGCTCTTGACTTCTCCCGAAGAGAAGAAGATTCTGGAAGGATTAGATTACCTAACAGGTAAATTCCGATTTCGTTGACTCTGCAGTAGGTTAGTAGTTAAATGTGCACAGTAGTCCTGCTGTTGGCTTTTTCCCCTTGCCTTGTGATACAAGCCCTTTTCAGACATTGATCAATCAGTTTAGCATTCTGTGATTGAGATGCCTCTTTTATGTGAGTTATCCTACTTTTATTTCCAAATTTGGACACCAAATGAAAAGCGAAATTCATTTTTCAGTAATGGCTATTTTTTAATAATAGCTATATTTTGGTACACAAATATGTACCAGCTATAACCACCGTTGAGGGCAGGAGAGTAATGTGATTTTTTTTCTTTCCTTCCACCACTTCGACTTTCTGTTCACTTAGTTACTCTTTATGTTACCTCACCTGTCTCCCTTTTAGGCAGAAAAAACCCATCTGGTCTTAAAGACTGCCAGATTAGCAAATTGACAAGCACTCGAACTCTATGTAACATTTCTGCCAAAACTTACTGTATGTTAGACACATTCAGGTTGGGCAATAAAAGCACTAAGGAAGCTTTTCTGACCCTCCTGCATCTCCTTATACATTGCTATATGCAAGGCTGGTTCTTGCCTCTTGTAATTTACCTCTCTGTGAACCCTGCTCTCACATTTCATCGGGCTTTAGATGCAGACACCCTCTCAATTAAAGTTTTCATCAGCCAAAACCCTATGCAACCAAGGAAGACATCTAGGGCTGATGCTTGTTCAGAAATTGTATTAGTTTGTGTGCCTGTTATGCGGCTTAATGCCATTCAGACTTTGCCATGTTGAAAGTGCTGCATAAATATTAATAGGTCAGACCGGGTAAGGCTGTCATTCGAATTTTTATAAAAAGTATCCAAGGTTCTCATTCTGACACATGAGCCAACATATTCATATACCCTCAGATAAATGAAAAGGAATGACTGAAAGACCTTACAAAGATATAAAACATGTAAAACAAACTCCCCTTTAGGGAGGTAATCATTTCTTATCCATTTAATTTCAAAATCAAGTAGGAAAAACTGAACTGCATTTGGTCAAAAAGATTAATTATGATAGTTTCTAACATTTATTTCATGTTCTTGTTTCCTCCGCATGTAGCTCCCAACCCTCCATCTATAAGAGATGAGCTGTGCACCGCCTCCCACGACACCATCACTGTTCACTGGACATCTGAGGATGAGTTCAGCGTCACTTCCTATGAGCTGCAGTACACGATCTATACGGGCCAAACAAATTTCATCAGTGAGTGTGACGCACACATACATTAAATATATATTAAGCACAGAGTACAACACACATATTGCACGTGCAGAAAAGGCAAGTACCAACACTGAACAGAGTAATGACATAGTAATAACACTGCTAATTTAAGTTGAACAAGAACATTAGGAGTCCCTCACCTAGAACTATCCACAGTGTGTTTCTCTCCTGAACATTGTTTTTTTTGTTGTTGTTGTTTTGGGTTTTTTTGTTTTTTTATTTTTTGCTGACATGCTTACATAGTTTTAAATCTGTTTTAAATCAGATTTTTTTTTTTAACACTAATACTGGTCACCCACATCTAAAATGAATCCGGTGCCACTGGCTGTCACATAGTCCTCCCGATGTTTATGCGTTTCATTTCATGCACTGTGCATGATGCACTTCACTTAACTTTTACAACGTCTCTTCGACTGCAGCTCTACGGACCACTGATTCTGCACAATATTTTCACAGACGGCTTCTGATCAGGCTGCTCGTTTTTCCTCCTTCACTTCCTTCCTTTTACTGATGCTTCGCCACCAGCTGCAATTTCTTCATTTAGTTGCTTCTTCGATAACAACTAATGTTTGTGCTCTTTTATTGTGCAAACCTGCAGTCATTGTGGGGTTGTAAGAGTTCACCCATTTTTATCATATATATATATATATATATATATATATATATATATATATATATATATACACAAATATATAAGATATACATCTACCTACACAGAAGCAGAAAGCACACCATCTCACTGACCTCTCTGCAGTTACAAAAGAAACAAAGCACTTCAGTATTATTTAGTCTTATTTTGATATGTTCAATATTTTATACCAGCTGTCTTGCATAACCCAGATTTTTCTCAATATCCAGTCTGAGTCTTTGTTGTTTTGCATGCTTGTATTTATAGAGAGATGAAGTTGAGTTATCGAGAGTACTCATTATAAAAATAGGGCATACAGTGCATACTGTAACACAAGGGGATGCCTAAGATTGGTTAAATATCAGATTTTTGTTTAAGCAGTTTGAAAACTCAGCAGACAAAATTCCGGTTTCATTCTCTCCCATTGATCCTCAACATCCTAATCATTACCATAAGTATTACGTATTTAGTTCAGGGCTGTAACAGTACAATGTACTTGTGATATTTTGCAAACATTTATTCTGCTAGCAGATCAAAGTTGGCCAAACTCAAACAGATTTAACCTACCTAACACTACATGAAATTATCAGTACATCAGTGCTTTCTTGTTAGACATGAACTGTAATTACTAGAGGTGTTTCATAATAGAACAGTGACCGTGCTGCAGTTTATAAGACCGAAAGTTTAGTTTTCAAAGCACATTTCAGTCGACTATCACCTTCACATGGCTGACTCTGCAGGCTCATAAATCCAGGGGTATGTTCGAATAGTCCATAATACTACCTCCTATCTCCTTTTCCCAATCACTTCTTCTTGACCTCAATGGAAAACATTATGAGGTCAAGGAAAGGTGTGCAGGAGAATTGATAAGGACTTAGGAAAAGAGAAAGGGGGTGCACATAGAATCTGCAGTGTTGAGAAGATTTATCTCATTTATCTGCATTGCCATGCTGTTATCAGTGAGAAACACATACTTAAGACCTGTGCTTACACAGTATTATTGAGGTTAGCAGATTACAGCCTTCATCATCAGGACTGCTGGGTTTTGAGCCACTACGTTGGCAGAATGGTGGTTATTATCAAAAATGAACTGGCTACATCTTTGTTTGTAGTGCATTATTAGTAGATCACCCTGCAATTGCGGCATCACACTAATTTGACCTCCTTAGCCAATAAAATGAAGTAAAACTTATTTTCTTATATTTTCCCAGGAAGTAAAATTCCCTCCATCCATCTCTTATCCCAGTAATACAGCAATGGACATTACCAATGCAAAATGAATTATAAAGAAAATCAAACACACTACACACACACACATAATATTGAGAGCTTACATAGCCTAAATCTACATTCTTCTCGCAAGACAAAGAAGCAGACCTCGTTACAGCAGCATGCATTGTATCAGTAGGTTATGGCATAAAAATAGAACATACACTTACCATTAACATTTCCATGACCTGTGCCACTTTCACATTTTCATGAACGGTGAGATGGTGCGTCACTATCTCCTGTCCTTTCCTGAAGGATGATCCAGTGTATCCTGTGCTAAAGGAGGTAATAAAGTAAGCAATGAAGCTACTTTCGTTTTTGGAGCTTTAGCACAGCTCTAATTATGACCACCACACATCTACTTCCAGGTTACTTCTCTCCGTTAGGAACCTGGGCTCAGAGCCAGTAAAAATCTATGCAGTGTGGCCGAGGCAGAAATGTTTATTATTTTTATGCTGTAAGCATTAGCTTTGGGGCCAGCATGTTATAATGCTACTCTAAGGCACCATTTAATGTTACATCAAGTGACACATACTTAATATTCCTTAATGGTATTGTGTGTATTTATCACCATCTAGCTTTCATTTGCTAGTCAGCACTATAGCTTATTGGCTATTGCTCTATAAATGAAGTGAACGAAAGGCCACTGAGAAGGAGGAGAGGAACAAGTGAAGTTCGGAGTGGATAATGGTTACATAGGCGTGGTGAAAATGACCACTTACGGATATGAGAAGGATGTGATTAATGTACATAATCGTGCACATTCAAGCATGTATGTACACATGCATAAGCACCTGTGTGCCTCTAATCTTTTCAACTCCTCTTCTCTCCTCTCCTCTGTGTAGCCTGACATTTCTCCATCTAGCCATGCAACTCAAGTGCCCTAGCCATTTGAAACATCAGGATACATTTCAGCTATGATAGACTGAGTGACTCAAATATTCAGCAGTGTGCTGCCACAGAGTCCTTAGAGATTCATAGGAGAAACTGAGAAATAGAGAAACCCATTTAGCCTGCCTTGCCACTTGAGTTTTTACCATAGTATTTTTCTCAAACTTTCCAAGTGGCTAAATGCTCCCACTTGAGTGCCAATCCTGTCTCTCTCCTTTTTCTCGCCTGGCCACATCTTCAGGCTTGGCCTTCCCATGAGGAGGAGAAGTGGGGTTATGGTGCCATGTGAACCTTGACTTTGCAGGATCATCCAAGCAAAGCGCCAGAAAATAGAATCAGCAAGTGAAACCAAATACCATGGACAAATGTAAGCAGTGTCAAAAAGCCAAAAATGACTGTAGGCAAAGACATCTAGTGTGTAGCTGCTACCTGTGGCCCTCTGAAACTTGCTGTGTGTAGTGCTGTTGACACATGTGGTTGCCATCTGCCAGCTGGCATCCTGGATTATCCAGTTACACATTTACTTGTTCATTCATAGAAATTTGTTTTTCATCTTAGCTTTCAACTAGATTTTAGGCTTGTCTGTGTATTTCCCATTTCCAGTGTTGATCTAAACTCTCTTTAGGTTATTCTATTAACTGATTTGTACACTATTTTAATATATCCTTTTAATGAACTATTACAACCTTATAATGTCCTAACCCTGCAGAAAATATGGAGGGAATCAAGTCAGGACATCGTAGTTGCCCATTCTCACGTATAACGCACAACTGGAGCTCATAATGGTTCAAGTAACAGTGTGGCCCAAGCATGCCAGAGGCAGAACACGCAAACACTCATCAGCATGCTGTGAAATCACCAGTTTCTTTATTCTCACGGAGGCACATAAAAACAGTTAATTGCCTATTCTCATATACAGCTCGGGCAATGTCAAGAAAAGTTCAGGGCAGCAGAACATGCAGAAAAACAGCTTAGCTTCAGTATAGTGCTCATATTCCACATAATGCTTCTTCACTTTTTTCGTTTTCTTCCTTTCTGTTGCTGTTTTGTGCTGTTTTTTCTGAGAGGCTTGCTTGTTAATCACGCTAGCAATATCTGCCTGCTGTCTCCCTCCACCACCTGTTATTCATGTATGATTGTAAACAGTGGCCCGTGGTGAAATATTAAAATGATTATCACAGGTGAAGAGCAAATTCGCAGTTGTGTGCAAGGGAAGCCCAACTGTGCTTTGTGCATCTCAATAGGGAACAGTTCTAGGACTGAGCCTCCCCAGATCAGTCTTACTGGTTGTTTGAGTGAATGATAATGAGATTTCAGTCATTGCTGAAGACGGGTCTGACAATATTAACCTGTAAAAGTAATGTAAGGTGAGCACACCTCCACACACGCACGTGCAGAACAATGTTACTTCATAAAAATGAATAGAGCAACACTTACACACACATCCAAGACATACCCATGTACGGACAAAGTCAGACACACGCTGTCACCATTAACTCTATATTGCATCATCAAAGACAAACCCTGTTGCATTCCCCGGATATTTTATTTTGCTCTTCCCTTCTCGTCCGCCTGCTTCCGAGAAAATGCAGACACAAACAGATGCACAGACATACTGTACATATGCATACACGCGCGCCTGACGTCTGGATGCAGGGCACAAGCTGATCTGCTTCCTCTCTGTATTCCTTTTCATTCTCTTTTCCAAATGGCACATCCATGTACTCCTCCACCATACTTTGAAGCCACAGTGCCCGTTTTCAGTGGCAAAAGTAGCAATAGCATATTGCTGTGCACTGACCCAATTTTATTTAGCAAAAATGGAGAGGTGCTATAGAGATCAAAAGCTTTAAAAATGGAAAGCAGCGTGAAGTCCTTCTCTCTCATCTTTCCCGTGTATCTCCTTCTGAAAGCCCACGTAACACTGTAGCCTCCCTAATTTCTGCGGGATACAGCCAAAACGACAGGTGGGTGGCATACATTTTATAACAACAAGGGACAGCTGTCACAATAGAACAACAGTCTTGCTTTTCTTGAGTGCAACGGCAACACGATTTCATTGTTGAAAGCGCATGCATATTTGTAAATCTAGGATGAAATAAACACATTTGCATATAAAATGGATCGGGCATCAGGTGTAAAGGTGTAAATTAGGTTCTCTCGCATTACAGGAAGACAAACACCCATGTGTCGCACGTGCGTTCCTTGTCTCTGAATAGCTTGTGTAAAAATGTAGCCCCCCCACTCCAATTCCAACCTTAAGTGTCCTCTCCTCTCATTCATTCTTAAAGCCGCCTCACTTTTAAAGGCCTTATTTGCGTCCTGTGAAGTATTTATATTTACAAGCAGACTCTCAGCCATTACTTATGCATGCTGTTTCCATCTTACTCAATAATTCACAATGCATCCTCACCAGATGGGACAAGGTAAGCATGGCCTAGAGAACTCTTTCCCTTTCAGGGTTTTTTGTTTCCCCTGTAATTCTGCAGGGGGAGGAAAGATGAGACAATGAAAAGGATTTTTATTCTACTTTCAACTCTACAAATGTTAGGCTCAGCTGTGGTTCTACTAAACAAGATGCTTTGTTTGTTTTGGCAGTGTTTTTGGATGCGTTCGCAATTTCACAGCTCTTTGTAAGAGCTGCCTCTAAAATGTTTGCTCATAAAATATAATTTCTGTATAGTGTCCAGTTGGCACATCTTGGCTTTATTCTTCATCCTGTCAGTGGAGATCATTTCAGTTTATCTATCAGTGTTATTAATACTGTAACTTCACTTTTGTTGATAAAACAAACCATGAAAGGGTGATTCTTTTTTTTTTTTTTTTTACATCCTTTTGTGCAAAAGGTACACAAGACAAAATTGTACACAGTGTCTTGTGTTTTCATGCATGAAGCATAAGCACAGCAGGACCAAACTTGGCGAGATTTGCGAACATCCATTTTGCATAAGTCGGCAGTCCTCCCCTAAATGTTCCACAGCAGCTGCATACATCTCACCCTGTGTTCAAAGACTGCATTTCTTCTTTGAAATCAGGAAACAAATGTGGTGACAAGAGTGGCAGGTTGAGTAAGGGTGAGATAACAGTGCTTTTAATGTGTAAAATCCAACCAGTTATTTCACACAAGAGTAAAGCCAAAGCAGCACCCCATTGTCGGCGATTCACTCTTTAGTTCAGAGCCAAGTTTCCTTTTTTTTATCCTTCGCAGTCAGCTACATCTCAGAGACTGAAAAGACTGTGTTTAGAAGCAGGTAACTGCAGAGCTTAAATGGCATTACAAACTCTGTACTGCAAGCTGCTTTAAATCAGAGTGCCCACCAAACGGGGTCATGTAGTTACTGCCTTATGTTTCCATACATTTGAACATTAAAGGGTATCACAGTCTTTTGCCTTGAGGCACTTACTTCGGAGATTTTTACTGAGAGTACCTTGTTCGTAATGGCTTATAGTTTCAGCTTAGTGAACACACAATATTGCTTCAAGGGAGTTTGTCATGCTAAACTTGATGTAAAAGTAATAGGATGGATTAGTATGTAGACATAAATGTTGCATAACATGGAGAGCCATACGGTCTCTGAGCTCCTTCGTTGGGTGGAGATGACTCACTTGGGGTTTTTGAGGAAAAGTAACTCTACTCTGGTAGGAATTGGGAACAGATTTTACTCTTTTGAACATCACTAAAAAAAGATTCTTAGCAAGACACACTAACTCTGCTCACCTTAAAAGCGCCAACATAACCTTGTTACTCATGCTGTGTGTACTTGTGTGTGTTTCTGTGGCTCCGCCAGGTTTGTACAACTCCGCAGACAGCTGGATGATCGTACCTAACATCAAGCAGAACCACTACACGGTGCACGGCTTGCAGAGTGGCACCCGTTACATTTTCTTCGTCAAGGCTATCAACCAAGCAGGAAGTCGCAACAGTGAGCCAGCCCGCCTCAAAACCAACAGTAAGCGAAGGCACATGTTACACTTCTGCCAGCCTTTCTATGAATATTTATAATTCGTGTTATTTTTGGTTTTGATATTTGATACAGCTGAAAGTTTGCATCTCCCTGTATCATTTGTGCAACATAATATTGTCACAGCTCAAAGTTTTTCCCAGAGGATTGAAATGAGTGGCAGATTTGCTGTTGATTCAGAACCAGTTTAGATTGCACTGCAAATGTTTATTACATGCATTATATTACATTACAAGTTCTTGAGTAGACACTGTGTATTACGATGGTTACACAACCCCAATTCCAAAAAAGTTGGGATTGTGTAAAATGTAAATAAAAACCGGATGCAATGATCTGCAAAGCTCATAAGCCCAGATTTTATTCATAAAACAACACAGAAAACATATGAAATGGTTCACCTGACAAAATGTTCCTTTTGATGTATTGCTGCCATCAAATTCAAAATGAGCCAATATTTTTCATGAAATAGTAAAATGTCTCAGTTTAAACATTTGATATGCTTTCTGTGTTCTATTGTGAATAATAAAATGACTACATTCTGGTTTATGTACATTTAACATACTATCCCAACAGTTTCAGAATTGGGTTTGTAGCATATGAGTTTTAGTTTAACATATAAACAAAAAAAAAAATGCTGAAATTAGCCAACTGAGTGGGGAGCTATCACCATTCACTTTGACCATTATTGATCCCTGACAACATTGTCCATACAACACTACTATAAATTAAGGATCCAGCATAGGGTATGGATATGTCTCTTATATATAGGAAAAGTACCCTCACACAATTTAAGAAACCACTAGTCTTGTCTTATAGTATTTGTTCAGCATGGTGGGGTTTAGGTTCGTACACAATAGACCAAAGCATGATCTTTAAGTATCATATTTTAGACACTTTTTGTAAGCTTAGGCTTATTGTCATACCCCCCCCCCTTACACACACACACACACACACACTTTCTCTCCATCAAAAAGTGTATATTTAATTTACAAGTAAGTACATATGTTTGGAAGTAAGTATGTACTTACTTTATGAAGAGAATTGTGTTTAATTTCTGTTCATTAGCAGGACCTCTGTCAAGCCATCAGTGCTTTGACTCACATTAAGGTGTGCACGTAGCAGAATTAAACAAACTGTGCACAACAGAGCTTTTCCACTTTTTTCCTCTCCCACTGTCAGATTACAGTGAGTTTTTGCAACACTTTCACTTTTAGACTTATTTTTACCACTGCAAATGTTACGGGGATTAAACCTGCAGCACTCTCAACACCAGCACCTCTGTTGCTAGTCTCAGAACTGAGGGAACTGTGGAAGCTGTAGATTTGGCATCCTCCCTTCTTCTACCTGCCTTTGTCTCTCTTTTGTTTCTTGTCCCCTATATTCTCCCTGAGGTAGTTTGCTGCTGTAGAATCTGCTACCAGCCTTGAACTATTGCCTTTCCTTTAACACGCTCCCTTTTCCCTTTAACAGAATAATCTAATACAAAATGAAGCTAAGGTGAACTAAATGTGAGCAAATAAATTACATAAAACCACTGATGTTGTTTGGGGCATGTTAGGTTAGAGTCAGCTCAAAGACAGTATAGTCTTAAAAATAGAACTCCTTGGTGACATGAGGACATAAGAAAAATAATGCATTGCCTAACATTATGATGTGGCCACTGATTAGAATTGCATGGGAACATAATTAAATTGTGGCCACATCTTAACAGTGCATGGCCATCATAATCTCTGCGGCAATAAATAGGCATTGTTAAAAATTTTACTTGTCAGTGCACTGCACCAGGTCTAATTAAAACTAGTGACAAAAACCACAGTGTTATTTCTTTGTATTTCAAAATAAAAGAACTTCATCAACACTATCAAAAATTCACATGTAGCTGTTTCTATGTGGCTCCTGCTGGTTTTGATTGATTATTGTGAGTGCTTTAATTATTAATTCCAAATAATAATGTTGTGTACTGAAAGGTTTGTTTAGTTTCACACCTAGATCTTTTTCAGTGTGTTTTAGCACTGATGGATTCAGTGACTTTTTTTTTCCCCCTTCCCTGAAGTGCCAGAGCAGCAGACTCTCTGCTATGTGGGGCATCTTGGTTTCACTACAAGCTACAATGAATGTCAAATTAAAGTCCCCTCTAGAGGCTCCCATATCATGTGATAAGGTAAAATGTTAGAGTTGCTTGACAACAACCATGATGAATATTGCAGGGAATCATTATAGTTTATCACTAGTTCATCTGAAAGATGAGGCATTTTTAATATTCCTTTTTTTAAAAACAGTAAAAGGGACATTATGGCTATATCTACAAAGTCACATCACCCACAGTCTATTTTGCAGAAATATTCATCAGGTTCAGCTGTGGCATATAATAAGTTAAAACCTCAGCGATATCGCTAATTTAGGATGTGCCCCAGGGTGCTCAATAAAATTTTAAAATCAGTCTAAAATTGCGAGCGAAGTGCAGTGAAGCTAAAATGCAGCTGATATGCCAGCTCATTTCAGCTTCTGCCAGGAGTGGTTTTTAGGATTAACTGTCATCAGGACAGACTTGGGATATATAGGCATAGTTAAGATTTGAACCTTTTTTAGTTTATATCACTGATTTATTATATTTTATAAGTATTCGTCTTAGCGGGCTTCTAGAATGCACTATCCCCTCCGCACTCATATATCATTTTTTCCACTGTATGTGATACTGCCATCTGGTAATTTCCCAATTCACTTCAGCTCAGTAAAGCTTTATGGCTTATGTATTTATTGGTATGATATTTTCAGAAATCGGCTACCGACGGTTTAAAGTAATCTTACTGTAATGCATGAAATCTCTGTTTGTTTGCAAACTCCTCCTGCATGATCAGGAGTTGAGCAACCAGAACTGGTACAAAGTTGCATCTTAGGCCCCTGAAGGTTCTTATCTATATCAGCTATTATGTCATCAAACATGTTGCCCAGCAACCACTTACCAACAGGCTAAAATGACCCACTTGTAGCATTTATGCACCAACAACACCTTATAAAAGCACAGTATGATTTTTATTTCACGACATTCTTTTATTTCACTTGATACCTGCAAAACTTGAGTCATGCATAATATATTATGATGCCATCATGTTGCCTAACAACCACCTACTAACGGGCTAAAATCACATATCACTAATATTTAAATAATAATTTCTAATAGTATGTAGTGACTACATAGTAAGTAGTGATACACACACTTACACACCACACGCTTTGCAACATTACACCTTTATCAGGGAGGATCTTTCAGTAGTGAATACAGGAGGGAAAGAAAACACACGTGATTATATATGTATATAATTATAAATGTGGTGATTGTACAGTGGACATTAAAGAGGATTATGACGTAGCTACTGAACTTTATCTTCTTTGTAAATCCAGCCTGACTTTACTACTAAATTGAGGTCAGAAGTATTATACGTTACATATATACATATACTCTCAACTATATGAACAGAATTGTGACCATGAGCTGTCAAGTGAGGGACAATCGGAACCACCTACACATCAACCAAATCTCTGTCTACTGCCTGTTACCATACATATTTGCCACTATGATGTACTGCAGTATAGCGCACTACATGACAAAGTAGAGAGCATTATATATCACATGCATGAGTACAGTTCTCAGCACTAGTTTAGTCCAAAGCAGAACGATAATTCTCTCTCTCCCCCTCCACTCCCACACTGTCATTCCTCTTCTCCTCTGGCAGCTTGTGCTATGAGGGGAAAGAAGCTTGTCCACCCACATCCAAAACTGGTTGAGATTTTGAGTCTGTGATTGGCAACCAGCATTTCGTTCTGCTGTAATGGTTTAGACAAGCCATCAAAATAACAAAAAACATTAATATTTTTATCCATGATTGAGGTTTTGTGATTTTCATTATGATACCTGTGTTTGTGTCAGTGTCTTTGCATGTCTTTGTCCCTCAGTCTCCCTCTCCTCTCCATCTTTCTCCTCCCTGTTTTTTGCCAGAGGAGTTGGTTTTCAGATTAAAGAGCCTTGCTCATCTGTTCTGTTGAAGGCGAATAGTGATTTTGGATTAAAATGGGTCACAACAAAACTGATCACAAATATCTCACTTTGACAGTCTTATTAGGCTTTTGCCTTCAGACTCTGCTGCTCTGTGGGTTCAAGTAGCAAGCTTTTGAGCTCAGAACTTGCACTTGAAGCCTCTTTTTTGTCTGTGACTAGATTGGAAGGTTTAGCTGTCTCAGTATTTTAGTATGAGAGGATCTGGGGGCTTTTAACCTAAGCTCATCATATTTCAGACAGAGGGTTGCAAAGCAAAGAACATTTAGAACTATGAGATATTAGAAAGTCATGCATCACAACCCTGTCTTTTCAACAACCCGACTCCTTAAATTGCTGCAGGTTATATGTGGGGAAAAAATGTGAATGCAGGATCATAAGAAGCGCTATATTGGCAAAAGTATTTGCACATCTCCCTTTACATGCTTAAGAACTTCAGTTACTCCCATACTTATTACTCTTATTAAATGTCTAATATGTCACCTTAATTATAATCACAAATTCTGAAACAAGTTTTTGGAAACTGCTCATGTTAAAAGAAAATGAAGGATTTTGCCTTTGCTGGGTTTTTTTTTTTTTGTTTTTTGGGTTTTTTTTCCCCCTGAACTTGAAGAGGTTTTGTTAAGGTCCTTTTTGTTATGCAACAGCTTGTCGTGGCCTCAAAATTTCCCTGTTCCGCCTTTATGTCCCTCTCTAACCCCTCTCTTGGCACGTTGTCCTCTGTTACCCCTGGCTATGGCATATGATCTCCTCGTCTGGAACCTATTTTTCAATCTTTACGCCATCTGTCAAATAATCTCAGAGGTCATGTTTATCATTTAAAAAAAAAAGATTCGCCTTTTGGTCGTAACACTCAACAGCCCTACTGATATTAGCCCCAAATATTCTAAACATTTGTATTAAACTGTTCTTCTTATTAAGAGGTGTCCTATAACCTGCAGTAAATTGTCAAGCATTGTGAAGCTATGAAATACCATGAAATTCAAGAACAATAAAGGAGTACTTCACTAGTTTTATACTACTAAGGCTATATTAAAAAAATACATACTATATAAATCCTTTTGTGGCTCCAGTGGGGGGCTGTTTAAAAGCATATAAACTGCTCCATGTGATCTCATTTGAATCCAATTCATTAGGAGCTGAAAAATTATTTGGGGATTTTCATCAAACTAGCCAGGCCTCTGTAGTCCATTCCTCATCTCTACTTGAGGCCAGAGTCTTTAAGCTTCCCAGCAAGATGTGATGAGAAAAAGGAGTAAAAAAAAAGACACCTGCTTCTTTTCTGCAACAGAGATTTTGATCCTTTTTGTTTTATACTGGCCAGCGTAAGTCCAAAGCTAAATCTTTAAATGATTTCATCCTTTTGAAATTTAAGTTGCCTTGATCGAGACAACATTTAAAACCATGTCCTGGAGCTTTTACTGGCTTTTGAGGTCATTCTAAGAAAAGATGAACCTTCAGTGACTCAAAGTGAACAGTGGCACTAATGCTGTAGCATATAGAAGTATCACTTTGCTATGGAATGCTCACAGCTAACATGTAAAGTAACTCACAGCTTTTTGAATAACATATGAATTAAGTATGATGTAGAAGGCAGCTAAGAGGAGAGTGTGCATGTACAGTACCATGCACAAATCTTGAGCCACCCATCATTTCTTTATTTTGCTTCCTAGGAGCCAGACTTTCTATTAACTTTTTTTGAAGTGGTCTTGAGCAATAGTGCTCCAGGCTTTGTGAAGGTCTTTCAAAGTTTCTCTTTTTCAGTTTCTCATTTCAGTCTAGTCCTCATAGCTGATGATTTTCAGATGAAATTGATTTTTTTTTTCTTTTGGTTTGTTTGTTAAGCCACTTTGATGAAACTGGAAAAGCAGATGAACAGTATCTGAAAGTCATGTCCTTAAGAAATAGCAAAAAGAAAAAAAAAATCCAGCAAAGACCTGACACCGGACCTGAGAGATGCATGTGACCCTTCAGTTGATCCATCTACTGTTCACTGAAGCCTCATCAGAAATGATCTCAGTGGAAGGGATGGATGTCAAGAAGCCATTCTTAGGGAAGAGAAACATGGAGAAAGGGCTGACGTGCGCCAAATTACACAACAACTGGACTGAAAGATGAGTGGCAGCAGGTCTTACAGAGTGATGAACCAAATTTGAAATTATGGCATCTGGGATAGGCTCCAGTCTATCTACAAAACACAGTGGAGGCTGGAGGTGGAATAATGGTGGTCAGACCAAATATTCACGTTCAAGCTTATTAGAATGAAACAAACTGATTTTGCTTTACAGTATACTGAATTTCCAAGCGTGTTTGCACGATTCATTAAATCACCTCTTTCGATATTTTATAAAATATTTCTAAGAAACAAGGGCTGGCTCAAGACTTTTACTCAGTGCTTCACATGCAAGTGTGTCTGTGTGACCTTTTACTATCACAGCTGTGCATTTACCTCAGAGTGAACTGTGACCAGGTTTTTACATGGCTGTCTTCAAAAATGAAGGCAGGAACCTACAGAGAGAGTGTGTGTGTGTGTGTGTGTGTGTGTGTGTGTGTGTGTGTGTGTGTGTGTGTGTGTGTGTGTGATGTGTGTGTGTGTGCAAGGAGGTGACACGTGACAGATTGAGAGTGAGAAAGGAAGAGTGTTGGGTGAATAAAAGACACCAAATAGCTCTTTGCAGGGATGAGTGTCTGCAGACATGAGTGCCCTCAGTCTACTGCTTTTTACCCAATATTACAGGCCAGGCCTCAGCAGCACACAGAGATGGGTAAAAGTGCTGTCCAGTTACACTTTGTAATTCTTCAACAGGAAAGAAATTCCTTTTAAACAAGCACGGAGTGGTTTCATTAAAATACAGAAAAAGTATGTGTTTTCTTTTTTATGATTCATATTTTTCACAGATATTTGCTTCTTCATTCCTTAATACGTTTTAGAGTGATTATGTCTGAAACAAATAATGAGAATAAAATATTACTTCAAACTGAAGCATTCAGTTGTTTTAATAATAATAATTAAAAAAAAGGAAGACCACATCTTTTTTCAATACTATTTGTGCTTAAGCAAAAAATATATTTATGCACTTATAAGCATGAAATTGGATTAAGCTTGCATCTCAGTTGGGTCACAATTTATTAGAGCTGTGGCCCGCCAAACAAGTACCTATATTAATCCAGACTGGCTTTATTAGATTGTGCCCTGTTTGTGCTTTTTTTAATTGACTGTCTCAGAAATGCATTCATATCAACAAGAAACAAAGTTGCTGTCATAGTAAGAAACACTTTGGTAATTCAGGACAGAGAACAGATTTTAATTTAGAATGGTGGTTTTTACATGCCTCAGTAGGTCCTGGGTTCAAATCCACCGTCTTGTGTTTGCTTTGGTTCTCCCTAGGTACTCTAACTTCCTCCCACAGACCAAAGACATGCAGTTAGTGGGACTAGTTTAATCAGTGATTCAAAATTGCCCGTACGTGTGAATGTGATTGCAAATAGTTGTCTGTCTCTCTCTGTGTTAGTCCTGCGACAGACTGACAACCTGTCCAGGGTTTACCCCACCTCCCGCCCTATGGCAGCTGGGATAGGCTCCAGCCCTGGCTATGTCTATCTTTTATATACAGTCAAAAATTATTCCACACACAGGCCACTCACTATGGTCCTACAGTGCAGGCAGTCCCACTCATAACTTCTGATTCAAGTGCCGGTGCAGGTGGATTTCAACTATAACCTGTAATTTCCTCAGCTACAAAATTCAATATACAAATCAAGGCCATGAACAATTTCTTTTAAAGATTAGTTTAAGTTTTTGTGAAGGCTGATGAGGCGGAATATTTTTGGCTATTACATTCGCATCTCCACTGATATACACCAAGGGCATGTTTCCAAATGTGAAACGCTTGCTTAATCGTTGTACTTTTTCCCCCATCTTCTGCCAGGTGATAAGCTGCTCCATTTAGGTGTGATACAATGACCAGCAGCATTAACATTCCAGCTTTCTGGCTTGACATTTGGACCTGTCCCACAGTGCAAAGCCTCTACTGTAATTTTCTAGAACAAAGGAAATAGTGTGAAGGAGGAGCACCAACAATATAAATCGAGGCTTAAATATGTCTTCATTTAGCAGCTCTATTGTTTTAACTAAAGACTGGGCTCTATTTTGAGTGAGCATATTGTTTATGTCCAAACAAAACCCAGTCTGAATGAATACTTGCCTTCCTGTAGGCAGCTACTTTGCTGACAGTCAAACACTGGACTGTTGGCTTAACAATGTTTGTCATTCTATTGGTAAACTATTCTGGGCATCCATATTGTGTGTACAAAACAGGGAGTCAGCAAACCCCAGAGAGCTTGTGCGTGCGTGTGTGTGTGTGTGTGTGTGTGTGTGTGTGTGTGTGTGT
The DNA here is from genome assembly GCA_024447675.2 of Pterophyllum scalare. Classification (NCBI taxonomy): domain Eukaryota; kingdom Metazoa; phylum Chordata; class Actinopteri; order Cichliformes; family Cichlidae; genus Pterophyllum; species Pterophyllum scalare. Next base: position 52,433 of record JAMQGT020011480.1, on the reverse strand, counting down.
GTGTGTGTGTGTGTGTATTTCTCAGATCCTAGCCACAATATTAGGCAAGTAGCTAAAATCCCAACTGAAAATATCACATGTCAAGGTGCCCCAGGGATACATGTCCCTCCTCCTGTTAAAGGACCTGCAATAATATTTACCCAGCATGCATCTCTGATGACAGGCCCCAAGCTACCACATAGCCCCTAAAGTAAACAGTCAGAGGTAGAGATGAGATGAAGAAACAGGAGGTAAGGGGAGCAGAGGAAGAGGAAAAGGAGAGGAGGGAGCGTCCACATAAAATAGTTGTACATGGTGCATACTTGCATCCTTGGTAAATTCCAGTGGTGACCTTTTGTGCATGTTGGTGCTACTTCTATATCCCTGTTTGTTCTGATTCGTCAAATACATTTAAATAAAGATGGTATCTACACAAACAGGGTAGTTCTGGAATGGATGCGTGATAGAGAGGGCTTTGCTTTCAAATAGATTTACAGTAATTTAGGAAAAGCAGTTCAGTTCTATTTTATACATACATACATACATACCTGTAGTGCCAATTCACAACAACACTGTGCAACAATCAGATCCAGGGTTGTGCAACATTTAAGGAAATAGGGATTTTTAGATTCATATCCATTATGTAATACCCTTCTGGGAGGCATATGATGAATTCCAACTTCATTCTGCAGCATGAGACAACAACCCCCAAAATGCCATCATAGTCATAAAGAACTATTTTCAGGAGCAAGACAAACAATAATGCTGCAACAACTTGCCTGGCCCCAGCGGAGTCCTGCTCTAACACTGGCAATACAATTATGATATTGTTTTTAAACAAATCTTATCCAAGTATGCGAACCAAAACTCCAGATGGCTCCCAGTTGGCCTATACTTGTCACTTTGACTTTTCTAAAAGAATTTTTGAAATTATTCTTTTTAGACAGGTGCCTTGTGTGCTTGCGATCAGGGGTGTCATTTCCCAATTCAGAGGTTTTTAAAGTGTATTTAGGCTACTTGTCAGCAGCGAAAACAGTTTGAAAAGACATTTTAAAAGCGAAGTCTGACCTATTTAGCTGCCGGGCGACCTTTTAGAAGTCCCACAGCGTCCTCACTTGCTTGACGGCGAAAAAAATAAGTCACAGCTGCATGGCGAAACAAGCAATCGACACAGAATAGAACATCCCCCAGCTGATCCAGTCTGGCAGCAAACTTTGTAGTCCTGTATGCACTCTTTCAAGGAAAAAGCTGTCAATATTTTATTTTATTTATTTATTTTTGGTCAAGAAATCCCACGACGTGATGAAGAACAACAAGGAAGTAGACTGATGTTAGCCAGGCACAGCTTATTCCTCTATGCAACAGAGCTGCATTGTTGTTCAGAAAAATAAAAATGAGCCACATTCCTTCATTAGGAACATGTTCCTGCGCTCTAGCTTTTTGTAAGTTGGTCCCACAGCTACATGTTTGTGATGTGATGCACTCTCTCAAAACTATTGGGTCTGACTCTAAACAGGGTATAGAAATGGAAAAGTACTGATAGATGGCCCATTTATTGCTTTGGTCTGTCCACCTATTCTCAACGATGTGTGCTGCTGTGTCTTTTGTTTCATTTATTGCATCATTTCATCTTTCTTGCTAATACCCTTATACGCCATAGAGCTGAAGACAGCCAGGTCACTTCACTGCGTTATAAATAGGTTTGTTTTTATGAGAGCTGTCAACACTAACACGTAGCTTTTTCTCATTAGTCGAACATGAAGCAGCTGAATTTTACCATAAACCGTTATTCTTATCATCTTGTTATTGTTATCTTGAAGGTTACCGAGCCAATTAAACTTCAGATCTAGCTTTCAAAGCCTGTGGTGGCAACATATGACCGTGTTTTGTCATTTGTCTTTTTGGGTTTGACAAAGAGTTTTTGTCTGATGTTTGCTCACTCAGATTCATTCAGCAGGTGAAAATGCCAGCAGGTGGAGGGGGGTGATTGGGGTTGTGTTAAAATGCCAGACAGACAACAGAGTGAATGTGACTGCTGGAAGCTAGAAAGGATCTCACCAAGGAAAGCCTGATAATAAAGCTGTGCTTTTAAGTCCCTTTTGATACATTTACTAATTTTTCTTTCCTGCAATGCAGCACATTTATGTGAACTGACACAGCAAAAAGAAGAAATTCTGAGAGAGTGGCTTTGTTTTAGTGAATGATTACATTTCACACACACAAGCAAAAGCCCTGAAAAGAACCTTGTTGGAAGAATTTTTTCAAAAAAACAGCCTTTCACATGCTTTTACTCTAACGAACCATCACGGAGACTTCCTTTCCAAAAATGGCTTCTTAATCACAGTGAAATTCTAAGCAGACCCAGAAGCCTTACTGAATATTATTTTTCTAGCACTGGTCTCTGAAGACTTTGCCTCGTTCGTTAAAGGGTGAAACTGGAGAAGATCAAGGACTGCTGTTTGTCTTTGCCTTTCACTACACAAAGACTTTTTCAGTTTTTGGAGAAGTTTAGTAGAAAGAGACAAAAATTGCCCAGGAAGGAGTGACAAGACAGATAAACAGTCAATGCCAAGAAGTCGTGCTGAGCACCTAATACTCGTGCAGTGTTATTGGATGTCGCCACCCATGTTACATGGCTGGTGCGTTTTTTAATCTCACCAGCGTACATCTGCATCTCAGACAGATAAAAGTAGTCAGCGCAGCTGGATTACATGCCGCATTACATGTGAACCAGACAATTAAAAGCCAGGCGGCACGCTGCCAGTTTGCAAGTTCTAAACAAACCTGTGAAAAGATGTAAGGTTGTGTTACACTGCCGCTGTGTCAAGAGTAATTGTTTGCTTTTGCACTGCTCTGTCAAGAGTAACTGCAGTAATTGTTTAGTTATGCAGTAAAATGGATCTCTTTTTTTTCTATCTCCTTCATTATGGAGGCAACCCAATCTTTCCCTCAGCAAAAATGTGAGCCAGGAAAAAAGAAGTGTGGGTGAAATTGACTGAATTGAAATAAAGTCGATTACCCAGATACTGCCCCACTGCAACTACTTCACCAAGGACCCAGCAGAATGAAGTTGGAATGAAATTACTTTATATAAATGCTCCCCCAATAGTTTTCTTTTATTTCTCTCCACGTTTTTTTTTTCCTTGATACAATTTCTTTTCTGTGTTTTACAACATTCCGTTAAAGACTTGCAAGTACGTAACAATGCACAGCTCTGAGGCAGTCTAACATGGAACTTATCTCTGTAGACAGAAATATCTTTAAATATTTCTGTGGAAGTTGAAGCACGCTAATCACAGTTACTGCTCAGATATTACATCCCTGAGATTTGCTGTTCCCCATCTTGTCTTTATTGTTTTTGCTCTAAAATATGACAGCAGTATGCATATTTCTGGTCAAGAACATTTTGTGTGTGTGTGTGTGTGTGTGTGTGTGGTTTCTCGCAGTAGCTTATTGCAAGAAAGGTTTTGAAATTTCTTTGATGTAAACATTCACTTTCTTATTTTGAAATGGTCTTCTTCCTAATGTAGAACTCCACACATGACTTATTTAACAGCATGTACGTAACTGGAACCAAGTACCAGAAAAAAAGCCCAATGTATTGCTGTTTGCTCGGGACCAGGGACATTTCCTGCACATAGCAGTGCCTTGGTACAGACAAACATAGGCCCAAGGGCAGTGTGCACACACACTGCAAAACAATGCAAAACTCTATGTGGATGCACAGCAGAAACTGTGAGATTAGGCTACAGAAAAGTGAGAAATCACTAAACACATAACTTGGACTAAACAGCCATTCCAAGTACAGCACAAGCTATACCGGATTTCTTTTGGCTGATGCCAAATTGGGTGGTGAGAGAATCGTAAACAATAGAGTTGGAGCTGCTCTGGAAGATTACGATATATGATGACACCTTATCTGAATTACTCCAAGCATCTTTTTCTCCATTATGCTTTGTAAAGAGGTTTACATAAAAACAAACATACAACAACATACACTGATATATACCCGGTAAGCCGGTATTGATGAGTCCAATTCCAGCTTCTCAGTTCTTTCACTGCTTGTGTCTTTCTCACACACGGAGGGGGCCAGCCTCGCAACGAGCTGTCCGCCCTATCCGCTATCCCCACCCATCATTTAGCAGTTGTTATTGTGAAATCTTGGGACTTCTCATTTCTAAAAATCAATCAGTTGTGTTCATTTAGGCGAATATTCTAAAACAATTTGCACTTGTAAGACGCTGTGGCTGGATATGAGATAGCTTTGTTAGACGAGGACTTTTTTGCAGTGCACTGTATGTTTATATATTTATAGGTCTTTTATGCCTTTGTGGCCTTACTGGCCCTGCCAGTGGTCACTATGCAATAAAGTGCAGTCAGTTTGGTCATTCCACTCTAGGGATCAGTCATATACATTTACAACACCATGTTGGTACCTTCCTCCTGTATCTTTCGTCCAATCAGCAGAGGAGCTCCCATCTAACTACCTGTCTGCAAAAGAGCAAGCTTGGGATGTTGTTTCATTTAGTTTAATATGCAATATGAATGCTGCACAAAGCATTCATTAGGCACTACAGTATTACGTAAAAGATTAACACATAATTTGCCACGGGTGCGTCACGGCCGTCTGATTTATTTTGTTTATGCCTATAAAAGAGCAACAGCTGTTCTTTAATATCTGAAAATCAAACTTGGCTGTACCCTCAGACACTCGGGGCCTTCGGCTGAAAAGATTTTTTTCCCCTTCCTGCTGCTTGTGTTTTTCCACCCGTTTTCCACTCTTGGAGCACAGAAACCCTCAGGATCCCGATCCAGTAAACAAGAGGCGTTGTCTGTCGCTTCTTCCGTCTGCCTCTTTATGATTTACAGAAGCAGAGGCAGAAATTAAAGCGAGGAGCGGGGTGTACGGTAGACACACACCCAGATATTCACATATCTAAACACACACTACCACCCACTCCTCCCACCCTCAAAGGGGACTCTAATAAGCCATAAGTGCCTCTGAAATATTAACTAGATGCTGCAAGCAAAATCCCAGCAGATCCACAGGGTCTGCCATCCTCAATCTAGCCCAAAAACAAACAGCACTTCTCTTACCCATCTTCTCATGCCTCGCCGCCCTCCCCTTGCTGTCCATCACAGGTCCATACTTACAGATGACTTGGGCCAAACCACTGACCACAGACTGTCTAGGCTCAGCCCCAGACCTTCTAGAGCAGCATCGATCTGAAACATCCAACTATAAACCCTGTCTGCGCCGAGGCCATGACCCTGCTGCCTCCTCTGGATGCATTTCAGTCCACCTCTATCAAAGTATATTTGCGATCGAGCTTTTCTCGTGCTGTGGTGCAGTTTATCAACTTTGATTACATTTGTGACAGATGAACACAGAGACAACGGCGCTGCAGCTGCACCAGGCTGCCCTCATTGCATGCTGGGTTTTACGGCTAATCGCAGCAGTTAGCCATTATATCATCATTATATCCCGACAGCTATGATAACTGCTGGATGCTGATGACCATGATCTCGTCCCAAATGCAGGCCAAGTGCCAGATATTGACAGATCCGATCCTGAAGAACTCCCTTTAGCCGTGACCTCTGGGAGCTTGTCTGTCCTTCCTTTCATCCTCAACCATCATCCTCCTCATGCCTTCTTTTTTTTCCTTCCCTCTGGCTACTGCTGATCATTTATAGATTTCCCATTACAAGCGGAATACAGACATTGATCCCCACCCTTCCCTTGAGCTCTAGTTAAAAGCTGATATCATGCACAAAAATACAGAGCTGATATGTCTTGGTGACACTTCTCACTGTGGGCAGACATGTCACAAGCCGGGGGGTGGTGGGGGTCTAGCTCTGTGAGTTATAAAGTTATATAATGAAATCTTCCCACCTCAGGCAGACTGCATTCAATAACAAATAACCAAATAAAAGTGAGAAAATAAAACCCACAAAAGTGGAAGAAATGATCTTCCTGAATGACTGTTTTCCTGTGTGTGTATGTGCGTGTGTGTGCCCACCCGTTTCAATGTTTAATTCAAGTGTGTAAAAATAAAACACCTCCTCAGGCGGGAGGAGAGGGAGAAAGAAAGAACAAAGGGAGAGACAGGCTGGGAAAAAAAGCAGACGAGGAAGACGAAGAGAAAGAGAGCTGGAGTGAAACAGAAAAATAAAGGGAGGGAAGGAGAATCATCTCCACCTCAATCTTCTCTCTCTTCTGCCCTTCCTCAGCTACTGGTATATCACTAGGTAGCATCCTGGGGCTTGGTGATGGCAGATTGCATTAGAGATATGGGCCTGATATTTCATCTAGCCTTTATTACATTTAGTTCGCATCAATCGGCTGGCAGCCTGGAGGTAAGAGCTATTTGGCACATGGCCGGACTCCCCCTGAAATGAAATCCTGAATTAAAGTGCCACCTCAGACATGGAGCGCCTGCATAAGGCTCGCCGATTTGATTGCTGCAGTAGAGCTGCTGTTTGGCTTCGTTACATCGTACGAGTACTGACTGTTTGAACCCACTGAGGGAAAATCACCAGCTGGCAGGGGATATTAGAGTTCAGAAGCCTTGCCTGAGCTGACCAAGCACTTTTCCTCAGTTTTATAAAGGCCTAAAGTGCCTGAGGGGGGGGATGTGATGACTGATGAGCACTTTTACATCGACAGGTTGCATGCTTAAGAGTGTACGTGTGCTTTTTAAGCATATCCGAAAACATATGTTCAGTCTTTCATGTGAAATTGCATTTTTTTTTTCCCGTGTGTTTCCATGATCAGCAGTCTAGACAACACAGCTCTGTGTCTTTCAGGTAGCAGCGCTCTGGTTTTCTCTGCTGCCATCTCTGTAATCCTACCTGTCACGCAGATTTTCAGCCCCGACCGAGATGCTGAGCCCTCCTCCTCTGTAAGCCCTCTGGCTCCCCCCCTCGCCCCAGCCTCACAGAGGACCGTGAAAACATGCAAAAATCTACTCTCTGCTCACTCTCTCACACTTCCATGCCTAATCATACAGGCAAGAAAAGGAAGCAACCCGTAACAGCGCTATAGGGCTCGGATCAATCCGGGTAAAAAGCATAACATAGGATGGCGAGAGAAGGAATATTTTTGCTGCTTCCTCTGCCTCAAAGGGAAACACTTCTTCCATGAAACACAGAAGGGCAAACACATTAGTGTTAAAGGTTATGCATAAATAAAAGTTGGCACTATTCCCTATTTCTCTAATGGGGTTTTCAGATGGGGCTTAGCAGAGGTGGGACAGAGAGAGGGCTAGTCGTGCAAACTTGCAAACGTGCTTGCACAGTTACTCACTCGTAAACGCCCACCCGGGCTCACATACTCATACACACAGGATGAAGGGAGGCTGAGTGGGAGTGTGTGTTAGAGGGCACGCCAAGGCCTTGGTCCCTTCAGGCGAGTGTAAAAAAGAAAAAAGAAAAATCCCCCATCCCAATAAAATTGTCTGTAGCGAGGAGAAAGGAAGGGGCACTTCAAGTTTCTCTTCCTCCTCCCTCAGCCTCCTCCTGCCCTGCACGCCTCAGGCTGTGAGAAACTGCCTGACACACTGCTTATCAACAGCTGAGCCATCCCTCCCTCTCTCCCTCACTCCCTCTCCCACTCCAGCAGGAAGTCCGACGTGCTACGGCGCAGACGCCATGATGCTGGTGTTAAAGCGGAGAAACATATTTGTGAAAAAAAAGAGCTAATTACACAACATTTTCCCTCCGACAGAAACCCGGAGACACAAAGCGGACACATCAAAATAACATTTCGAGCTCAATGCCGTGTGGCACAACCGTGTGAAGCGAACCGACAGTCGTTACAAAGCCTTTTCCACCAAAGCAGCCATTCATGTACTCATGAAAGTAACTTTTTTCCTCCTGGCCAGACAAAGCGCTTTGTCGACGAACAATGCAAAAAAGGCAAAACAAAAAACTAACCCGTCTGCGATTATTAATTCTTCAATTTACAGAGAGGAGGAGGGAGGTCTGCAGCAAAGGAGAGGAGAAACTGCACTGATAAACAGACCAAATGGGCTCATCATTCTACTAAAATTGGTTGTATAAAAGTGGATTAAACAATGGAGACTGGGAAGTTTTTCCCTTTTCCTGTGAGGTCAAAGACAATGGAAGACCATATGATTCGGATTATTTATGTCTCTGAGAAAGGAAACTGACCAGCTTGCTCATATCCAGATAAACAGCAGGGTCTTATTCTCCTCTATTTTACTTAAAGCACCCCCTGCTTCTCCTCTTCCTCGGCCCGCACCCCCTCTCCAACTTCAAAACACATCATGATTCATTTCTTACATCCTATCTTATCATTCTGCCTTTTACAGCCCCCAAAAGCAGACAGATTTTCAAATGTTGCTTGGCATTTGATTATCAGATGGAAGGAGGGATTACTGCTTTATAGTTTGGGTAATGCTGGTTGGGGCTGTTAAACGCATCTGTCAAAATCTTCCCAATTGAAGGTGAAAAACCTGACCATGTATGGTTTTTAGCGGAATAAAACACAAATATATTCTGGCTAGCAACATATTTTTTGTCCTACTTCATCAGTTGAACCAGTGGAAAGAACACAAGAGATAATTATTAAGCGATCTGAATCACTCTTTCCATCCGGGGTTTTATTGTGACCTGTTTTTCTCGTCTGTATTCAAGAGTGTGTGAACGAGGCAGAAAACCTTGGGATGTGGAAATGAGCAGCGTTTCCTGCCGTCTAAAACACTGAGGTTTGCTATTGCAGCTGATGTTCCCTTGAGCAAGGAATTTAACCCTGTAATTGCAGCAGATAAGGCGACTACTGAAAGTCAGCGGCCGTGCGGCATCCAGGACAAAATGACTTTAATGGTGTGGACGCAAAGCAAACAAAGAGGCGCTTATGTGTTTTCCATTTTCCGAATAAATAATTATTTCACCAAAAAAAAAAAAAAACATCACCGCAGTCTACCTAATGGTCTGCTATTCACAGAAAGCCCGTGTCTGCAATTAAAATTTCCTTTGCGATTGACCTGTTGCGGTCCAAATGTGGATTATGTTTCAACAGCCTGGAATGGAGCCAAACCACCAGCAGTGAATTATAACAGTGTGTCAAAAATCTGTGTGCCTCAACTGGAAATTACTTATTTGAGATACAAATGCTTTTGCAGCATGCTAATGAAAGTGTCAACACAAATCATCATTCAACCAGAATAATAGCACCCCATCTTACTGGTGGAGGCAATATTCCTCTGACAGGAAAGAGTGGGTTTATGGACTACACCGTTAGGACCAGAATCCAGCCCTCCCCTTCCCGTCTTACTTGCAGTCGAGCCTCTCGATCTCGAAGTGAGGGTTGAAGTTGAGGACGATGCGCTGCGAGGCCTCTGGCGCCGTGATGATCCAGTGGCAGTTCTGGTGAGGGGGGTACTCCAGAGGATAACCGGGGGAGGTGATGTAACCCGCCTCGCTGGCATCTAAGAAACCTCCGCACTCGGGCACTGTGTTAGAGACAGGAAAGTGGGTTTACAAGAGGCTAGCAGTCGCTGATTTTAAAACAAACAGTTTTTTTAAATTTATTTTAAACATAACAATAATGCATTTCTGCACTGCATCATTTCCACGGCAGATTCATATGAAGCACTGAGAAACCTCCAGTAATGCTGCACTCCCCAGTAGGCGCTCTTTCATTTACCTTGCTTCTCTATATGAAGATGTGATGAGCAACAAATGAACAGTAAAACAAAAGAAAGCAATTTAGGCTGTCAGTTAGGAGGAAATTGGAAAAACTTCTCCATTGTGGATACTCGGTGCAAGCAGCACCACGTGGGCAAGCTATTAAAACAATAAAAGATCATTACTGTTGTATTTGGTGAATGTGCACACACACACACACACACACACACACAGAGAAACACACAGAGCCTTTTTCACCCTCTTCCACACCCAGGCTCTTATCTCCCTACTCCCCCATAGGGAGCCTTCTCCAAGTGTAATTGTTGCTCCTGCAAGCCAATCTGCAAACATTAGGACACATTCCCTGATCCTATCACGCTCTCCCAGGAACAATAGCCTGCCAATAGCTTAGCTCTGCAGGCTCAGACAGGAAGTGACACGCAGACGGCCTGTCTAGCGGGGTTCTGGGGTTCACCCCGACTCTGTAATGAGAAGCTAACGCACCAACAAAAGGCCCTATTCTCTGATTTCGCTCCGAGAGCCACGGCGGCTCTCGCGCTTTCCGTTATCTCCCACAAACACGCTAAACACATAAACTAACATGCACATACAAAAGAAACATATGAGTAGTCTGCACGCACAGGCGCACGCACACACTGCTTTGGGCATACTGGTTCTTTATTAGTTTTACATTGCAATAGATTGTGCAGTATTATCATTTTTACAGGACAAAAACAGGTTCTCCCTGACGACAGCGGGAGCTAGCTTAGCTCAGAGGGTCCCAGCGTCTTTCATTTGATGTACACCGACAGCACTCTAAGATGAATCCATATCCGCCTCATCCGCAATGCTTCACATGTTCAAATGTGTTCATTTAAACTCATATTAAACTGGATCTGGCCTACACTTACAGTTTTATTAAGCTAGCCATTTATCAGTTATGGCTGGAAAATACTTCAACCACAATCTACTACTTTTAGTTACCTAGATTTAACAGGTTTTATTTGATGATTACCGACCAGTTTAACCTGTTAAATCCTTTTAGAAGTTCAGCTTGGATAGCATACTGTTAGCTAACAACATGAACTACTCACTATACTTTTATCTAACTGTTTCTATTTGCCTATTGTTGCAGTTTGGCCTCACATTTAGCTATTGGTTAACAATTTTTACAGTTAGCAATAATTTCAAGCTTTTTTGCCCCCTTTTATTTTTTTCAACCGGTACCACTTTGATATTTACGTATTCGTTGTCTGTGTTGATTTCTACTGGTTAGCCATCACTTTGGAAAGTTCGAGTCAACTCAATTCATTTTCTTTTTTGGTTTTAAAGATTAGTGGAGCTAATCTTTCCAGTTCCCTGCTAGCTACAGCAGAAGGACCAATGACATAATCAGGCAGTGACATTATAAAAGAGACAAAGAGAGAAATTGGAAAAATTGTGAAACAGCAGAGATGGTATTAGAAGAATAACTTCCAGAGAGGGGGTAAAAAAGACTCTTTAAAAACATATTTTAGGGTAAAGTCAGCACTAATTGTTTCTTTCAGATTTGACTGGCGAGTCTGTCCATTCAGTTTTTATGAACGATTGAAATGAAAGTTAATTTAGATCATTTTGTCGATGCTCCGCTGAGATCTTTAATGAACTTCATGATATTGAACTCAACAAAGGAGAAATCCTTTCAGTACAGTAGCTGACGTTTGTAGGAAGACACAGAGGAAGGAAAGGAAATCAGACAGCAACCTGAATCATACGGCATTAACAATGCACTAACACATGTTGGCCTTAACCACTCAGCCACTGGAAGGAATCCATTCTTGACATAAATGGGTTGATATTTTTGCCTGTTTCTTTCAAATTTCCGTGAAAGCATCAATAAAGGAAACAGAAGGAAAGAAGTAGAAGAGAAAAAAAAAGCAGCACCAAAGGCTTGAAGTGTAATAGACCCTTCAAGTGTTGACATTTCCACTGCCTATTGTGCTTAAAAGGCACACTTAAGATTCTCTGACATTTGATAGAGCTGCGATGGCTTCCTTACTTTGTTACTGGAGAGGAGCAACGCCCACACACACACACACACACACACACACACACACACACACACACAGCTGCCGGTGATTTCATGAGAGTGCATGACTCCAGCCGCCCACATGCATACACGCAGATACAAGCTGCGGCACAAAAATACAACACACATACAATTTCAGCTATAAGTGCACACATGAATACGTGCTTTAACACACGCCCACACACAAACACGCACACACAGCCGCTGCACAATGTTCAAACGGCCACCCACGCACACACACGCATGCACACACACACACACACTTACTTCCAAAAACACACAGAGGGCCTGTCAATCACAGGAGGGAAAAAAAATCACTAACTGAAAATTTTCAAAAAGATAGCAGGGATGGCAAAGAATGACAGAGACAGACAGAAAGCCACACACACACACACACACACACACACACACACAAACACACACAGACATCTCTTTATCTGCTGCGGCTGTGCAGACAGACAGTCATTGTTGGGAAGCCTATGGAGGGGACGTCGTGCAGGAGGCTATCAGCGCGCAGAGCCTCGGCAGATTAAGTCGTTTGGGGAGAATCCTGCAGCCTCAACACTTTTTCCCCTGAGCTGCCCATTCAGTGGCCTCCAAGGATGATGAAGAGGAGGGGATGCAGGAGAAAGGAGAGGACAAGTGGGAAGAGTAGGGTGGGGGGGGTGAAAGGATTACAGTAGGAAGGAAAATGGAAGATGTGACAGAGAGGATGACAATGAAGAAAGAGGATGAAGAAGAGGAGAGGGATATGAGGAAGGGTGGAGGATTGATGGCAGAGGCGATGGATAAAACACGGATTGAGAAAGAGGGGGAAAGCCTGATCGGAAAAGGAGGAGGAGGGGTGAAGGCGGTGGGTTGGGCTGATGTACGATGGGCGGTGGTGAGCACATAGGTGGGAAGAGGTAGGGAGACGAGTGACAGGCGTGTGGGGAGGGAGGAGGCGACAAAAGGTGAGGAAGGAAAAAAAACAGGCAGCTGAGGGAGAGTGAGAGGGAGGGATGCAGTGGTAGTGGAGAGAGAAAAGACGGGGAAAAGGAGCGTGTGTGTGCGCTGTGCAAAGAGCCTGACGAGCCTCATTAAGACGTGCCTGCTATCCAGTGGCTCCCTGCAGACACCGACCCCACGGGGGAACCTCTGCCACTCAGCTCACACACACACACTGGCAGCATATATGTGTGTGTGTGTAGTTTGGCGGGTGTTTGTTGCTGATGAGGAGAAAAAAAAGAACAAAAGAGACAGATGTACAAACTCTTGTCTAATTTTTTGTGATATTTTGCATGAAGATGCATACATGCTATGAATGTGCGCGTGTTTCACTTTGAAGCAGAATGTTTTGGTGAGAACAGAACTTGTGGCGTTGGATGAGCAACAGAGGGGAAGCACTCAGGAGCTGCCAGCAAGCTCCATGAATTACACTGTCTCTTCTACTAGAGGAGCCCATCTGTCTACACATACACGCACTCACACACAAGTGCTGCATATGTTCCTACCATGCAGGGACCAAGGCCCTATTACATGAGAACAATGCCACTTCTATGTGTGTGTGTGTGTGTGTGTGTGCGCGCAATAGGATGTGTATACTGAGTGTAAGACTGTGTTTGCAGAGCTGCGTTTTGAGTGGATAGAACTGAAAGCCAAAGGAAACCCAGCACAGCACAGAATGCATCAATGAAATGAATTAATGACTTTTGTATGTGTGGGTGCACTTTTTTTTAGTCACTCCTGAGACATCTTTGTACCCACTGCGAGTGCCTTTATCTTTATTATCTAAGAAAATGTGCATATGTCTGCATCTCTTGGCTCACGTTCTGCAGCGTTTGTGAGTCTGGCTGCACGTCCACGCTCTTATTTCTATTAGCCGCCTTATCAGGGAGGCATGGCGTCACGCTCTGGGATAAGCTGCGAGCGCGAGGAGAGGCGCTGATAAATCCCTCCATCATTCCTAGTGTCTCTCGTCCCATCCCTTGCGCCCCCTCCCCGCTTCCCCACCTTAATTAAAAAGTGCTATCACCCAGAGTGAGGGAATAAGAGGGGAGAGTGGCCAGCACTCATCCATTCAGACATTCAGAGAAGAGCACGGGGTTGTCTCTCCGACTGCTTTTAATCTCACCCATTCTACACCAGACTGGACCAAAGGAGTGGGAGAGGAAGAGGTGGGAACCTGCTTTAAGACCTTTATGCTGAAACAGCGCTTTGGGAAGAAAAATGTGAGCCTCAGCAGCAGGGAGTGCAGCACACCTAGTCATAGATATTTAAATATCATTAATATGCTGGTTTCAAATGTTTTTAGGGAGCCATTTGTACCTACTTTCTTGTTGCCATATTATCTTCTCATAAGGGGGGGGGGCTTCATAAGTGTCCAAAGACATGCAGGTTAGGTAGTGATTCCAAATAGGCTTAAGATCCCAATTATCCTTACTTTTTTATCCTTTCCTCACCTGTTGACCTTTGTGCATCGCTTATCGCTTTGGTGACAGCACACAGTGTCTAATTTACATGTTTCACTAAGTACACTGTAGCTAAAAGATGGCATTCCCCTAAAACAGCTGCTAAGTGCTCATTAGTATGCATCGATGTTTAGATAGATTTAGCATGTTTTGTTCCCAGTTGTGAAACTTGACCAAAAGCAAATAACAGTCAGCCCAAGAAATGCAACAGTCACTGACAATGGCTTTTTGTTAAACAGTCTTAAATGTGTTTAAAGGGGGATTATTTCTTTTAAGAACTAACAAAAGCCACATCAAAAGCAGATAATATCCCCAAATCCCCTTTTCTTTCTCCTTCTCTACTCCTCCCTCCCTAACGGGATAAGTGCCCCATGCTAATCAGCTAAATGCACAGTGCTGGCCATCCTGATCAATGGTTCAATGGATCAATCGAGTAAACAGATGGTTACTGGTGCCTTTAGCGGGGGGAGTAATGGCGTGGGCCTAATCCTAAACACTACCTGGCTACAGTTTCATGTCCCCCCCACCCCCGGTCTTGCCTCTGCATGGCAGTGTCAAACCTGCACTGCCACAGCACTTTTCACAAAAGATTTCCCCGTCTAAGGTGGAAACAGCAGCGCCTGCATCAGCAAGGGGAAGCTGTGAAGAATTGAGCTTTGCTGCAGGAGTCTTGGTGATTTGTTAGCACCCTCTACCCCCCACCTTGCAGAGTGTTACCTTTCAGTGGAACTGACTGCTTCAAATAGTTTAAAAAAAAAAAAATCCCTTTTTGCGTGAATTGCACTTCTTACAAAACCCCGAACTCTTTCCTCTTGCACACTCTCCTCTTTTAAACCTGTGTTTGAATTACAGTAAATTTGAAATGCTTTGCCTCTTGACAAAGCCGACCCCCTCCAGCTCTCACCTAAACCCGTCCCTGAGCACCCGTTAAGATCCCTCATGCAGCTAATGCGACAGACTGAAAGACCCAGCTCTGTTTTATTTATGGGGGTCTTGTATTTAATTTCACCCCGAGTGTGGTAAGCTGTTGGAGGGCTTTATGCGAGCCTGTGACTCTCATACCTGACTTGTATTGAACGGGCCGCTCAGTTTGTCTTTGGCTATGAATGCTAAGAGAGGTGACCTTGTTTTTGCAGCTGATAGCTCTGAGGCTGGGCAGATTAAAATACAGAGAAATGCAAAGGATCGTCGGAGAAGGGAAGAGGAAAGGAAAAAAGGTGCAAGAGGGGAAAAGGGGAAGGGCAAAACACTTTTTTTATTATTATTATTATTTTAACCCTGGAGATGATATTATTAAAGAATAGAAATCCGACTCCCAAAGAAGTCAATACCATGGGTGGAGAGGATGCACAGTCGCCCACTCAATAAACATGCAAATGAGCTGCTTAATGGCTTGAATATTAATGCCTGTGGTAAGGAGTAATTAATGTACATGTCACTGAGTCAAACTATTGTGATTACAGGACAAGTGGAATGGAAGCCTCTCTTCTCTGAATAAGAAATATTGCAGCAAAGAGTTTGAGGAACACAAAAAGACGCTTTCTATAGATGCTTTCTATTCTGGGTGAGGGTGCCACCAGCAGAAAAACAGCAGGCCACAACATGAATTGTCCAAACAATGAACATCTTTAGTGGATCATTTACCCTGACACCATGCAGGATTTTTATACTTAGAGCTTCCTGGCTAGGAAGCCTCAGGCGTGCATCTGCTTGTTCCATAACATTACATTTTAGGAGGAACCTTTTGCTACTGCAAATGTATCAAGTTGCCAAAGCACAGATGGAGGCTGTCGTCAAAAGCTGCAACTCTTCAGAAAGTGAACAACTTTTAATGCGACTCTTGCGAGTTTAACGTTCACAAAAGGAGCTCTCCTAATTTATTTTTCCTCCCCCTAGACTTCACCTCTGTGGCTGGGACTTTACCCCCACTTTAGCTGTGTCACCCCAGGTGACAGTGTCCCTTCATGAACCCACAATGTGATCTGCTCCCACAGCCTTTTTAACTCTTTGACCCCTGCACACTTTGATCTCGCCCTTTCCTCTCCCGTGCTGCTTAATGCACAATCCACACAGCTGATCTGGTTTCTAAGTGCCCTCCCCACTTGTTCCCTTCATTGCCACGGCTTGGTGGATGACATGCTCACTTTTCTGTGCTTTGTTAAAACTTTGCAACCACCGTCTTTCTCTAACTCTCCCCACCTCTGTTTATGCTGCACTCTCCTTCTCCCTGTTCTGTCTCTGTTCTGTTATCTGTCAGTTTCTCTTTCCTCTGGCATCTGTGTGTAATGTGGCTCTTGAGGAGAGTATAGAGGCAGGGACATGTGGTGCAGTGTCTTGGCAGGGAGAGAGAGAGAGAGAGAGAGAGAATGGGGGATCCAGCTTCTTGCCTGATGACTGCCAAGAGGCCCACATCTGTCTCTGATCAATGGGTACATGCGCAGCCAGTAAAAACACACACACACACACACACAGACATTCAGCGGAATGGTTGGGATATCTGTCCCCTTTAAAACAAGTAGTTAAAAAAAGAGGATGGGCCCATATGAAGTGAAAGGAGAGCTTGGCTTTGTTATGGGGCACGCCAGCGGGGGGTGTTGTAAAGGCTCAACAGTCATCACGGGCTCATGAACAGCTCCCCAGCCCGCCTACTCCCAGTAGACCACTTATGCAGATCGCATAAAATGTACATTTTATTCGGAATGCACTCAAGTACATAATGATTAATACGTAGAAAGGCAGGATTAAGTATCACACACACACAAAGACAGACGGCACTCCGTCATTTTTATTATTAATAAATGTCACATGACAAGTAGCGGCGAAAAGCACAAAAATCTAAAAGAGTGCCACCATGAGTCCACCGTAAATGCATCAAGAATCCTAGATAAGAGTGAGCGAAGCGTGAGGCCATGTGTCATCCCACCAGTGGCGTCACTTCTCTGTATGGTAAGCCTTCCCCACCACCAGCAGCTTCAACTCTGTCACCATTTCTGGTCGCGCAAAGAAACAGCACGTATGAATTTATCATTTATGCCGGTGGACGAACGGATCGCCATTAACGAAGACTATAAATGGATTTGCAGGCTGCTTTACGTTTGCGATTTGAAGTAAATCAGAGGACTCATGTGACTAAGGTATGCCATAGCGCAGTTTCAGTTTGAATAGTAAACGGGCCCCTGCTTAAGAGCCTTAATCCATACCAAGTGGCTCCTATTATGCCGCTCCTCATCCTCCCGTTATTATTATTATTTTTAACAGAGCTAAGAGCGCACGGAGGTGGCGGTGTGCCGCCGCCTGGAGCTGCCAGCAGCCTCGGCTTCACCCTGCCCAGACAACCCGCATTAGCACGAGGGCATATTAAAGGAGAGACTCGTGGTAGATGTCGAAGATAGTGATCCTATTAGTCAAATCCTAAAACGACTGTAGCTTTTACGCACGGGCTCTTGGACACCACAAGCACTGTAAAAAGCAGCTTATGTGCGTAAAGGCATTTTAATCAGGCACGGGGTTAATTTATTTCCAGAGATTGAGTAATGATATCAGATGAAAACGGCTGAGGAGAGCGGGTTGTGTTTAAATTTCAAACGCTTCACGTCAGACTGTGCGTATTCTTATTCACAGCCCGGTGAGCTGATGGGCTCAGTCGAGCTGGGACAGATAACAGTTTCCGTTTTTCTAAATATTTAATGAAAGCGTTTATGTCTTTTAGTTTGAAATGTTTAGCACGGTTTTGATTAAACAAACGAATGAGATCTAAACATGCCGAACCTTTCTCCCAGTCTGCCGTATTTACCATATTTAGCAGTAATAAAATATCCAAGAGCGCAAGATGAATCACACAACAGCTTTGTCACGGCAGGCGTTTGTGTGTTGAAATCATTTGAAACGCATGGAAAACGAATTTAAACGGGCAAAAAAAAGTAGAATGACCAAAAATGAGAACAAACTGAAATGCAGTGTTTAGAGTAAAAAACACGCCTCCCTGATTTCATTTGGGGTAGTTTGGCTGACTCGGATCATGTGTGCGTCAAAATCAAGAAGTAATCAAAACTCACCGTCTTGTCCTTTGACTCTCAGTGCCACATGGCACACTGCCATTAAAAATCCAATCAACGATAACACAAAATCCATCTTGGATGACACAAAGGGGGGGGGAACAACTTGTGGAGAGCTTTAAGTATCTAATGTTTCCACCTCGTAGGACAGAAATGCTGCTGTTCCTCTAAAAAAATCCACAGCCGCTCGGGACCAAAAACCGCCGGCAGCAGTGAAAACTAAACCGCTTTTGTAAAAATCCCACGATGTTTATTAAACCACTGGCGGACAAAACTGTGCGCCAACTACATGTCATTGAGAAAATTCTGAATATATTATAAGCGCAGCCCTTTTAACTCTGTCCATTTAGCGGAGCAATGGCACCGAACCGCATCCAAAAAACGGCGAACAAACAAACTCCTTGATCAGCACTGCGTGCGCTCCGCAGCTGGGAGGCTTCAAGGGGTTATAGCTGCACTTCGGAGAGTCTGCACAGCGGTTCCAGGGTGCGCAAACTTCTGACTCGGGGGTTCTCCTGTCCCGGTATCTCCCCCGCGGATTTTGCGCACACGATGGTTGGTTGCTTCTCCCGCAGGGGCTTTTTGTAGAAGCCCGCTAAAGTCCACGGTAACCGCTTTCAAAGCCTTTTACACCCCAGTCAGCAGCTGCTTTTTACCGAGGCACAAAAGTAACAAAATAACAAATAAAAAGTAGCGCGCTTTTGAGTCTCAGAAAGACCGTTCATGGCATGCCACCTCCTGCAGCACCGCTCCTCCTCGCTGTGCGCCTCTCTCTGTTAACGGCTCCGTGAAGCCTGCGCTCTGCTCCGACATCAGCGTGCGTCCAGTCTGTGAGGTGTGTGCAGAGTGTGTGTGTGAGTGATCGCGCTTTTGAGCTGAGCAGCTATCGCGTTACAGTCACGGCGTCTCGGCTCCGCCCCCTCCCGTCGGTCGCCGATTATAGGGAGGGAGGGGGTGCGAGAGAAAACGCACGTGCACGCCCCCCCCCCGTCTCTCACACAAACAGATGCACCCTATTTCCAAAGATACCACAGATATTAACTCTTTCACAGATAAGAGCGAGATTAAACATATTCTCGTTGTGGAGCACAACTTCTCCTGGGGCTGCTTCAAAGGGAGCAGCGGGGGGGGGGGGGGCAGATGAAGATTAAAAATATAAGGCAGAAAAAGTGAGAAAGAAGAGAGTGTCTGATTAGTGAGAGGGGCGGCTGCACAGCCGACTTTTGCCACAAAACACACAAAGTCCAAGGCTCTGTGAAAGCCCTCAACTCTGTGGAGGGAGAGCCCACCTCAGCCCTGCCCAATTTCAGCCCTGCAATCAGCAGGGCTAAATACAGAGCAGGAGGCAGTGTAATGACACAGTACTGAGCCCAAAATAATCTGCTGAGAAAGGCCTCTTCAGCGTCCAGCCCATGTGCCCTGCCTATGGCTTGTATTACCGTGTAATGTAATGGACTGGCTGAGGCCTGGCCGTATAATGAGGTACAGTATGTAGCCTGGCTGGCATCTTTCTTTGGAAATGTGCATTCCTAAAGGTCACAGCAAACTTTTCAAGGCAATGTAACATACTGTACACTTTCTGGCAGGAACTTTTTTTTAACCTCTTACAGGTGTGTGTGTGTGTGTGTGTGTGTGTGTGCACTTTTGTAATGTTAAGAAGAAGAAGGTGAGCTTCATCTTCTTTCTTTACTCTCTCCAGATCGTGAAAGTTGTGAGCTGTAAACAATGTCAAGAAAAGACCCCCAATGCCCTTGACAGAAGGTTGTATGACAAGTCACTGTCACTGTCTGTCACCTCAGTCAACTGTCAATCCCCCGCTGCTCCACACCCCCAGGTTGAGTCGACGCCATCGACTCGCAGCTTTCTTACTGTCTGTCAGTCATTTTAAAACCCACCTCTCGCCCGAGGATGCGAAGGCTGTCAGATGTCACTGTGATTGGCTAATCTGAGCCTCTGGGTGGGGGTCCTTACCTCCAAGAACCAGTTTGCTGAGCGCTACAGTATATCGTGGACTTGATTGTGTGTGTGTGTCGCATGTGCTATCTGAGGAGAAAGCACTGATTGAAGTCTTTAAAGAGCAGAAGCGAGCTTTGCGTAACCCCCTCTATTACCTTTTCAGAAAGATTACAAGGAAGAGTGAGAAGACAGGCGGTTCAAAACCTTCAAGCAACACTGGGTCACTTTCTGTTCCCCTTCCCCATCCCCAGGGGTCATTTGATACTCCCCTCTCACATTTGTCAACATCTCTCCTCCCACCATCAACTTTCACCCCCCCCTCCAAATATTGGGTCAATGCATGGCTAATGGAGGCTGACCTGTGGGACTGATACAGTGGGAATGTTTTGGATGCAATTTGTTTGTATTTATCCCGCAAGGGAATACATAAGATCAAGTGAAGTCTGCAGTTGTTGGCTGAATATGTATTGGTACTGGCAACAAGTTAATGCTGCACTGCACTTACGAGATCACCTATTAATCCAACCGTGATCTCAATGACTTATGAGTTCCTGCAGGTGACACACTAAGTCAGAAAAGAGAATAGAACAGAAGCTGTAATAGAGAAGAGACGACATTTAAGATGCTAGCGAATGAGAAATGCTGCAAATTACTAAAACTGATCCTCCTTGGAAGCATGCTGAGTGCTGTGACCCTCTTTAAAAACAGCCACAGGTCACGTGTCTCAGTGACAGAGGCTGTTTACGTACCACGGCAGTGAATTCAAACGCTTAACCTGCTGCTGCTATATGGGAACCCCCGTTTTTCTACAGTAGTTTCTCCCCCCAGGGCCTTACCATCTGTATTCCCTCTGTCATCTCTCTGCCCCGAAATACAGTCGACAAATGGCTGCCATACAGTCCGACTCCTCACCTCAGCACACCTGCGCTGTGTTCACTCATGGGTGGCAGAGGGGAACACAACAGGGCCTTTCTCTCTCACATAATGTGTGTATGTGGGAGTTAGAGAGAGAGAGAGAAACAGAGAGAGCAAGAAAGATACCAACCGCTGTCTCTCTTATCACAACCCGCCTCTGAGACTGACGGCATGACTGATAACTCTCCCTCTCTTTTTCTATTTCTCCTCCCCGTCTCCATCACACACACAAACACATGCCTCTCTCCCTCTTCTGCCTCTAATTCTCTGCACGCCTCTCTCACCCTCTCTCCCTCCCATCAGCGTTTTTCACAAGTCACAAGTCAGCTGGCTGTGGGTTCGAGGAGGAAGCTTTGTGAAAGTCGAGCAGTCTTTGAGAGGCTGAGTGATCTTGGTCGAGGCCTTCGGCTTTCTTCTCTTCGTCACTGACAGACAGCTTTAGATCTAACGGTGGGAGATAAGCCAGAGATAGCCTCGACTTGACCCTATCAGCATCTGGTGTGGTGTGTGTGTGTGTGTGTGTGTGTGTGTGTGTGTGTGTGTGTGTGTGTGTAGGAGGGGTTGTGGGCACATCAAGAGTGGAGGGTCAACGGGGAGTTTCACAATCTCTTTTTGGTCTTCATTGGGATGAAACTTCAGCTCGCAGTGTCAGGGATGTTCAGCATTTTTTTTGGGGGGGGGACAGCAAGCACACTAAAACGATGAGAGCGCTTGCACACAGATGCACATGTAAACAATGCCACACAATGCACAGGCTGGAGATCCCGGAGTAAAACAATGGCTGTCTGAAAACAAGCTGTTTTAACTCTGTTCCTCCTCCCTTTAAACTGACTTTCTTCTGTGCGGTTGCCACTAGTAAACAGAAGGCTTCAACAGTACATGGGTGAGGCTGCTGTGATCACAGCCGCGTGCCATCTCACGAGATGAGCATATACAGGACGTTGCACGTATTTATTTGAAATGTTGGCTATGTTTAATGTGAGCATCCACCAGTACAGCAGTGCATGTGTGACAGAAAATAAGGAAAAACAGAAGCAGTCCTCTTTGATCTTCTACATATTCTGCATTTACATTTTCTTGCTATTCTTTGCTGCTGCTGCTGTGACCCGATTTCCCTCGGGATCATTAAAAACGTAGCTGATCTCTATCTGTGTACACACAGACGTCCCAATCTAACATATTCCTGCACTAATTTCTCGACTGAGCTGGGTGTCCCCTTTTCACCAGGAGGAACTAAACTGGGTGTCCATGTCAAATTGCTCACGGGCCACCCAAGGTACGGGCATGCCCCGGCTAAGGTAGTAACACACATGCTTCGAGCTACTGTACTGCAGATCTTTCCTCTGCTGTGCTTGCTGACTGGCTGATTTTTTTTAATGGAAACATCTGGTGTCTATCTGCTGTCTTACCGCTCCTCCTCCCTCTGTGTGTACGCGCGCTTCTGTGCTACCTTCAATACCAGAAACAGCTCAATCATCAAAACACTTTTAGCTACAGTTACAAGCAGCAGATAGAGAGGAAACAGCAAAATAAATTTATACTGGAATGCTGTGTTTTAGTTTAAGGAGATAGCCCCTGAGGCACCAGCTTTAAGGATCTTGCTTTTCGGGGGTTTCTGTCCGGTGTTGATTTAAGCTGTAATGTACTTAATCTGGCATTTTTTTTATTTTTTATTTGCCAAGCTCAGTCTGTCACCCGCTCAGGACATAGAAATAATGAAACAGCGACTGCAGTCTGGGCTGATATCCAACCAAACCTCGTTTCAGTACAGGATGATTCATTTGCAGTACACATCTGAGCCTAACGGGGGCAGGCAACCGCATGAAGCCAGGAGGGTGAGAAATGTAGGCTCCAGGCAATCTTTATGAACATGCTGTAAATATAAACAAACTTGATGTTAGATTATGCATACATTAAAATAATTAAGATATTAAGATCACCATGCAGAAAACCTGAACATATGACAGCAATCCAGACAGATCTCATTTGCTTAATTACGGCATCTCCAAAGCATCTCCAAGTGCAGTCTGTTTAAATAAAGCAGAATTTATTAATCACTCGCTAAATAAATCAGGGGCTGATCAGCAGTTGCCAAATGCCCTATTTTGATGAATGGTAATTTATTAACCTGCTTAATAAGTTGCTGTTTTTGATTCTGATGTGAGCTTCGCTTCTCTCACACGCAAAGATGGCTCCACTGCCACAGAAGCTACCTCATAGCTGTTGTCGGCTCGGTTCAGAAATGTTGTTTGCTCACTTTAATTGCAAGATGCCTGCTCTATTCCCTGGTCACCTCTTGTTTATGAAACAGCATCATTATCCTTTGTATGTTGCAGAGAAAAAAAAGAGGAAAAAAAAGAAGAGAGAAATGTATCTCCCACTCCTTTGCTTTTCCACCAGGATCTATTTTACTTCTGCTCCGTCCCTTTCATCTCTTTCCACTGGCCTGCTGTGTGTCTTTATAGTCACATCAAAGTGACCTTCGCCACCCCGTTCCCTCCAAAACCCCCACCCCCCCACCCCTCCTTTTAGTCTGGAGACCAGAAAAAAAAGACACACATAGAGCAGGAGGGGGTGGGGGGGTGTGTTTACTACACATATTTTCCAGGCTGCAAGACAATACCTGACATGTGGAGCGATTTTCAAAATACAGCTGGAATTCAACTACTGAAAATTTTTGCTGCAGACGTTACAGCTGATCTTTTTGGGCGTATTCTCTGCTGCCTGATGTTAAAAACTGCTGCTGGGAGCTGAAAAAAGTGGGAGAATTCTTCTCCGGTGTGTATGTAAATTGGCATATTTTTGCTTTTCTCTTTCCTGTTTGCAGCGCGAGCGTGTGTGGGACTGCGTGTGACAGCCGCTCGCAAGGTGGGCTCCAATCCTGCTTCATCACAGCAGGAATGAGTGCTGCATTAGTAGGCAATAATACAAAGACAAGAGGCCATTCTCCATGCCTTGTTTACTCTGTGGGGCCTTTATCACTTGGCCTCTGAAAGAAAGAACAGCACTCGACAAACTGGGGAGA
This sequence comes from Pterophyllum scalare, assembly GCA_024447675.2. NCBI lineage: Eukaryota > Metazoa > Chordata > Actinopteri > Cichliformes > Cichlidae > Pterophyllum > Pterophyllum scalare. The sequence continues at coordinate 28,334 of JAMQGT020011480.1, read as the reverse complement.
GAAAACACTGGAGGACAAGTGCATCCTAATGAGAGAGAGGAGCTACAGTTTTATGCACCACCAAAATGCACAGTAGAACAAGAAGGATTGTGTAATTATGCATGCGTGCTCTAACTGTGACTGAAGACACACTGCATCATTACATCATCCACAGGGCAATCGATTAGATAGTGTGCAATAAATAAAGTCAATGCATTACTTTCCTGCATGGCTCATTTTCCTCAAAGGATTCGATTGGCATTATTCCATATTTTCCTCAATGTTAACACATTTAATGCAGGGTTATGGCGAAACCAAATAAGCATTAGCCTGCAGGAGTACTTTCTAATTTTCCTCACACTTATTGGAGCACTGAGCTGGAAGCACAGACTTTATATAAAAGATGGATGAATAGACACCATGACAACAGCTGCTGGTTTCTAGTTTCAGCATTTTAAAGGATCAGTGTTAGTATTTTTGGCCATTGTGCCATGTTTGACAACGTTTAAATGAGAGGGTGCAGTGCACAGACACACGCCTGCTAATTAGTACTACTTTAAAAACTAATAAAATATTAAGATTTCATTCAACGAAACTAACTACACAGTGTAGCACACAGTGGGCCATATTAAAGGTGAGATAATTGCATTAAAATTCTCTAAAACGTACCAGCAGCACAAACAGAGTCAACAGGTTTAGTTCAGAGACCTGAAATGATGCGTAATGGTGTGCCCCATTTGAAGCTGGAAGTCAGATTCTAGTTGGAAGTTTCAGTGTGAACACCACCTCAAGTCAGACTTCCAAGTCCAAAGGTCAGAGCAGCCCCACCACCCCCAGCTTAACAATCCAAGATGACAGCTGTGCATGTAGACATTAGTAAAATTGTAATTTGTACTGCCACTGTGTGACTGGCTAAATAAGCCACATGCATTTATCAGGCTCTATAATGAATGCAGCTACTGCATAGCTTATAATGCATGAATGGCTTTACCTTGCTAAGGAGCAAAACAAATCCTGTATTTTGCTGTTTTTCTGACTTTACTACTGGAACATGCCCAACTAGGGCATCATGTCATTCCCACCTCCGACATCCGACTGACCCGATGCAAATGAATGCAGCATAACATGCAGCTATCCACCATGCCTGCCTGTGCCAGAATGCCCTACTTTCAAGCCTAAGCAAAATTAAAATGGGTGAGTTTTTATTAAATGTATCCATTGTACAGTTTTTGAAAATGAGAAAACTGTCCACAGAGGTCAGATCTGTTTTTGCACCAGGCTATAAACATGCTTATCTCTGCTCTAAAGTTGGGCATTTTAACATGGGAGTCCATGGCGCCTGACTTGCTTTTGGAACCAGCCTCAAGTGGCCATGAGAGGAACTGCAGTTTTTGGCACTTCTGCAGCACGTGGCTCATTTTTCACCGCTGAAGTTCTGCAGTCAGAATCAAATAGCTTCTTGTTGAAGCTGTAACTGTGGTAGGTCTATGTAGGGTTATAATAAAATACGGGGTCTGATATCTATCCACTTTGATGAAACGTATCAAACATTTAAAGAGTGTCGTTCAATTATTATTATGATTCTGGTTGCGATTCTGTTTGACCTGTAATTAGGCAACACTGAAGTGCTATGGCATAGGGGGAATATGAGGTTTTACTAGATATACAGTGTTGGTATGATTTATTATTGATTTTATCCTCAGAGCAGGGCTCGAAAAGAGCCAGTTGAGGTGGTTCGCGCGTCAGACTTGGATGCATCCTGTACACCTCCTGGGCAAGGTGTTTCAGGCATGTCCTGCTGGGACGAGGCTCTAGGGCAGGGGTGGGCAAACCTTTTGGGGCCAAATTGACTTTTTGAAAATTGACAGACGGGCTGGGCCAGCACCAGATGCATACATATCAAACATAAACATAAAAAAGGCATGACAGTGTTAATACTTACATTTACTTTTAGTGGGAACAGTGTTGTTTTTGCCAGTGCATCGAAGTCAGGGGTTAGTTTTGTTGTAGCAATTCTCAGAATCCTCAACATCAGTCATAATTATGATATGATTTGATCTGGGTAATTCTGTACCAGTCTTTGGCGGGCCGGATTAAAAAGACCAACGGGTCAGGTGTGGCCCACAGGCCGTAGTTTGCCCAGCCCTGCTCTAGGGGCACCTCTCAGCTGGCCTGAGAAAGTCTTGGATGAGCTGTAAGAGGTGGCTGGAGAGAGAAGTCTACTGCCTGAATGACCCAAACCTAGATAAGTGTCAAAAATGGATGGCTGGATGGATGGGATGTGTTCATCATACAGAATATTACCATGCTTATTTTGTAACCATTTGTTGCAATAGTGCTATCTTTTTATGCCCATAACAAGCAGCTTATTCTTCATTCACCCCCATTTTATTCATGACTTTCTCCTCTACTTTGTCAACAAGAAAAATATTGGAACTGAGTGGAAACACAGAGTTTGACTTAATAAAGAGTTCAAGTACAAAATCCAAAACATTTTGTATTGATTTCTATATATATAAAAAAAAAAACAGGCCAGCAACTGTGTTAAATGGAGAGAGATAAAGGCTGAGAAAAATAGTTGGGGAGACAGATGGGAAGAGGAAGTTAGCGATGTAAAGAGCCACAGAGGAGGAGGTTTACCATGCATCTGCTGTGGGAAAAACAGCATGAAGACAGAAGGAAAGACGGGGACATAAAAGAAGAAAGGTTCCATTAACAAACATAGGAAGCAGCATTGGAGGGCACTTAGGACAATATGGCTGACTTTTTTTTTTTTAAAAAAAAGCAAGGATCTTAGAGAAAGGCGGCTCCCTTAATGTAGTTTAACCCTGATGTATTCACATTACCATGGTAATCTTATCAATATCGTGTGTGCGTGTGTTTGCGTGTTGTGTTGGAGACAGCTAAGCACTTGGCCCCCATTAGCAAAACCTAATTGACTTACAGCCTTCTGACCACAAAGGTAACATCTGTGTTAGCCATGTAAGTGAATGCCCTGCCTCACCCCACACACAGACACACTCTCACACGCACCTTTAAATGACATTTGCTTCATTGTGCATCCGTTTGCCACCAACTGACCTTGACATGCACCAGTGAATGCAATATGGACTGTAGCTTTGTCTCCTTGAGATTAGATGGAGTGGGAAATAGTGGCCAAAGAGAGAGACAATGTTTTTATAGCTTTACTATTTCACTAAATAGGAATGTCTGTGATGTGCCTCCATATATGCTGTACACATCCAACCATTTTCTGTTTAGTAGGCCATCTTTAAAACACAAATTGATGGAATTATGAACACAAAAAAGTGCTGTATGATTTTGATCCACCATGTAATACCATTTGGAAAGCGTTTGATTGGGAACAGCTTTATTTTTCGGCATGTCAATGATACCAAACACACTGCTAATTCAGTAAAAGCATACCTGGATAGAAAAACACACAGTGGAACACTATCAGTCATGGATTGGCCTCCCAGAGCCCAAACCTCAACATTATTGAAGCAGTGTGGGATCATCTTGACAGAGAGCAGAACAAAAGGCAGAAACATCCAAAGAAGAGCTTTGAATGTCCGTCAAGGAGCCTAGAGAACTGTTCCTGAAGACTACTTAAAGAAATGACAAGAAAGCTGCCTCAGAGAGTTCAGAGCTGTGTTTGAAGAATAAAGGTGGTCACACCAAATATTGACTTTCAAACTTGTTAGAATCATGCAAACTCTACTTTTGCCTTATATACTGTATTTCATTTGTTTGCACACTGCAAAGTATATAGAACTGAGGGGTGGCTCGAGACTTTTGCACAGCAACGTATAACAGTAAATTGTATATTCACATTCTTAAAGTTTGGATTTATAGAGGAGAACAGATTGATGTTGAGGCACAATCCTTTAAGAGAGAAGACGTCTCCTCAAAGTTCAGCCAGAAGGAGAACAGCCAGAAATGGCTACAGAGAATAGACACACTACTCCAGAATCAGAGCTAGTCAATGTCAGCGCTGACTATACCTGCATCCAGCTGCACCTAAAACAGAACAGACTGTCACCTATTACCCAGCATGCCACACGTGGAACCCGAAACACCTGTCAGCTTTTCCACCTGCATGTCATCAACACGGGCAGCATGGTGGTGGGGTGGTTAGCACCGAACTGGATAAGTAGAAGAGGATGGATGGATGGATGGATGGATGGATGGATGGATGGATGTCACTAATACCTGAATTATTAAGAGTGCAGCCAGGTAAACACTAGTTAGAAAACCAACAAAGTTACATTTAAAAGTGATTCTAAAATGTTAGTAGCCAATAAGTTCATTATGTAATAATAATGGTTTATGCTTGTGTTATTATGATCAAAAGAAAAGACACATAGATAAAGGATAAATGAAGAAAATGGCTCGTTAAAGAAGGATCGTTCTGATCTACAACCCGTGAAAAATCAGGACGTAAAAATTACCACACAGGCCGAGCCGATGCAGGAGGCTCAGAAGAAGAGAGTTTCAGCTTAGAAAAGCAGAATCATCCTGGGACGATATCTGCAGCTGTGCTTTCTTACATGTAACACAAAACAGAACACAGTCTGCTTAAGATGTGTTCTCGCTAGCAGAAATACTTGGTTGAGGCTAGGGTCCCTGAGTAGAGCTATGCAGGCAGAACACATGACGCCGATTCACCCATTCTTACAAAAGTGCCATCAGACACACAGACTACACAGACTTGCTGTTCGGCAACAGACTCTTCTAGACTCTGCACCCAGTATACAAGAGGGATGCAGAATAAAACTTGTCAGGATACACTGCATAATTTTCATTTCACTTACATAAACAGTAAATCCTTAAAATTGTAATCGCACAAATGGATCATTTACTACTTAGAAGCCTTGAAAAGGGCGTATATCTGCGTAGACCACACCTGCAGGGACAGATACGGAATTTTACTGAGCCCCTATTTCTGGAGGTCTGCCTCTCACAAGTAAACTGGCCTTCCTGTGTAAAATCTGTGGTGTGCCTCCTTAATTTCAGTGCACAGAGGATGAGAAAGTCGGACCAGCCGGCGGACAGACAGAGAGGAAGCAAGACAGGCAAAACAGCCGCGAGGCACCGACACACAAAGATGGAGAAGGAAGGAAGAGTGTGACAGGTGAACAAGACAAGCCCGTGGATCCATCATTATTTAGCCATGGATATAGAATATCAAATGGAGGACAGGAGACGCCTCCATATCAGCCTGTTATTATTGAAAATGACTAATATATTCTGAAGAGAGAAACCCAGAGAGTGAAAAGGAGATGGATGAGATTTGGAATCCGATGGAGACTGACACTCAATCTTTCTGAATAGCAATCCAATAACGTCTCCTGAGTTTCCTTATGGCTAATCAATTGTGCCGCAGCGCAGAAACAAATCACCATATCGCTGAGTCAATAACCGTCAGTCATGGAAATACCTCGCTTCAACTGTCAGTGTTTATCAAGCTCGGCCGAGTCTCAAGTCGGACCGCGAGGACCGAGCGAAGGGCGACGCCGGTATGTTTGGCATGCGCCCGTGCAGCTCCCTGCGGTGGTCCAGGCTGGTTGTAATTTAGATAGCGATAAGGTGGTGATATCAGGGTGTTATCAAGTGTGCCCTGACCTCAGGTGAAACCAGCCTCAACCAAAGGGAAGATAGATGATGGTTTGTGTCTGACAAGGCAAAACACAACAAACACGTTTATCGGGGAGTAGGAGCGAGTCGCCTCCCGCCTTCATGATAAATAAGATACAGATCAGTGACAGATTAAAGGAAGAACCTGAACCCTCGACCTCTACAGTGAGGGAATAGACACACTCCACCACCATCAAAACACAAAACAGCTGAATAACTTTTTGAATATCTTTGGGGGGGAGACACGTAGAATCAATGCCAAAGTGCAATTAAGCTGCTCTGGTAACATGCGGTGACCCAACACCCTAATGGCGCATCATGTTGATTTTTTTCCCTTTAATTTGTCAGTTGTAATCAATCTTGCTGTCCTTCAGTGTTAGACATCTTCTAAATAAAACTCAGTTTATCTTCCTTGATACCCATTCTCCTTCTCTCCTTTATCTGGTCTGGGAGCACTGTATGCAAATAAAGTTTAATCAATGCCCCTCACTTCACTACACATCACAGAACACACACGCAAACACCGATCTCTCACAGGGCTTGGGGCCGGCGCTGCGTCTGAACTGGGAAAGCCTGTTTTTACTGGTTCAGCAGCCTGATCCTCACTCTCAGGGAATTTCATAATCTCGGATCTTTTGGTCAGCTCAGAATCAACAAGCCAGAAAAGCCAGTCTCCTTCGCTGATTGCAGACTTGTGCGGGTCTGGAGTGTGAGAGAACCTCAAACAATACAAGAAACCAAAAAAGAAAAAAGAAAAGAAAAGCCCACTGTTGAATGATGAGCTGCTGAATAGACTGACCTACTCAAAGGAAAAGAAGAGTGGTAAATCAGAACAAACTCAAAGAGATTACATCTAATGCCGCCCGCTTATGGTAGTTCTAATTCGGCTTTCCTTCACTGTAAAGTTGACAGTCTGGACATCTTGGTCTTAGATCTTGGTAAATTAAATATAACATCGGATATTTTAGTTGATTTTGAGGAGTGACTGATCAAATGATTAAAAAAAAGAGAAAAAACTTGAACAAATCCTTATAAACTGCCTGCGAGGCATACAAACTGAGCAACTAAGGGACACTGGTGATGTCCCAATAGCAGAAATTTAGTGTTTGGTACCAATAACAGCAGAAACTGACTCGTTACTGTTAACAGGTGCTGTTAAGGTCTGTTGGGTTAGACGTGCTAAGTAAGTGTGTTTCTGTGACAAGCTGCACTTGATCACAAGAATATCCTCGCTCGTTCTCTACATTTGAACACCGAGGACTCCACCATTAGGCCGCACTCACAATTTTGATCTGACCACAGACTGATGTGCAAACTCATTCTGCCTTCCAGGAAAAACCAATTTTGCTTTTTTTTTACAAGTGGAAAATGATAGGACATAAAATTCACAGTTGGCGTAGACAGAAGACTCCCCCCTCCCCTCCCAATTCACCACCCACATTAGGACCAATGCCAATTCGCCACAACTCTGTGGAGTGCACCTCAACAAAATATTACAAATTATCATCGTGTCGCTTGAAAAATGTGACACTGACAGACTGGCTAGAAGACTGGACGATATTCTAGCCAAACCTGGCTCGGCGCCTCACACTGAATGAAAGGACCTTGTGTGCATCGCTATGGTTTTATATTAATTACAGTGAAGCAAAAGTGTCGAGGGTTTACCACCGCGATGATGAATGAAACATGTGACTGCTGCCACTGCCAAAATCAGACTCGAGTCATGTCGGTTCTGACCTAGATAAGGCCGCATTTGGTGGTGCGTAGTTTAAATTTCTGTCTGAAGCAACTGATCCAGGCTGGTGCTGGAAGGCAGTTTTTCAGGGGGAGGTGTTCATGTTCGGTTTTTTTTTTGCCTCTGCCTCTGCTGTGCTTCCTGAGATATACATTGGAAATGTCCCAGTGTCTCTCAGGGACTGCACATTAAAATAAATATCAAGCGTCAGTGGAAGCGTGGGTGCTTATTAAAGTGTGTATCAAAAGAGGAAGTGTGTTATCCTGTATTAACTTTTTTAAGTCAAAAGAAAGAGTCAAATTTGGATTTCTAAAGTGGGGTTTTGTTAAGTAATAAGAAAGGCTTTATATGTAAAGCCTCTTTGTTAAAAGATTAGCAGACTTCTCTTTTGTCTTAATATTCTGTCTCCGCGGCCTTTAATTATGGACCATAATTAAGAGCGCTACAACTTTCACTTTTCATTCTTTCTTGAAATGGTGGATAAATCCCATCTAAATGAAGTTTAACAGACAGATGTGTTTTTAATTGTTGTAATTATCAGGAATACTTTAATTGTAATATCATTATCAGCCCGTTATGAAATCTGAGATAGAGCCATTATCAGATGCAGTCATTGTTATCCACCCAATGAGCCAATATTTCAAGGCCTGATGGAGTTTTTGTGTCTTTGGTTTAACATTTGAACATTTTCTTCTACTCTACAGGTCACGCAGTAGAAACTGTTGCTAGGTCGGGCTGGATAGCTTTTTTGTTTACTACTTACTATCTTTATCTAATCTTCAAATTAGTTTGATGATCTGAAACATGTAGGGGGGCAAATTTTAACAGGGTCACATATGTCATCCCAGCAGAGCTCAATAACTTTGGAGCCAAGCTGAATCTGAAGAAGGTGACACTTAAATAGGGCGTCTATAGTGCAAAACTGACACGATGGGAATCTACCCCAAGGTCAAAAGTCTAGTGAAACAGTAGTATTTATTCTTAATGAATTAGTAATTTAGGGAGTCTCCTCAGGCAGCTTTTGCTGATTAGCTGACCTAATATCCAGCATGCTGATAGTAAAAAAGTTGAATTTTCTGGTGGAAACTCACAAGCTTGAGGTTAAATGTTTAATATGAATTTATTTCTGTTACTGCTGTTTACTGTCGCTGCATATCTAGGAGGTGTAATTTCACAGCTTCTCACCTTGTTCAGCTCAGTTCTTATTTACTGAATGAAACACTCTGATAAAGGCATTTCCTGATTTCATTTTTTTATGGGAAACATCTCTCAGTCAGTGCCGCAGCTGTTTTTGACCACCACGCAACTCCATTCAAGTCGGTGCATTAAACTTACTCGAAGCTTTGTTCAAGCTGAATATTCGTAAGAGATGCAAATTAGAAATAACTCTTGCACACCTCCTGTCTGAATGCTGTGATACTCTGACATCACAGACAGTTAGCCATTAGCATCCTCATTAGTAAAAGGCTGCTAAATATACACTTTAAATCCAGCGAGAGGAGTCTGAAATGTGTCAGTGTTCACTTTGCATACTTTTGAGGTTAATCTCTGTATCAGAGCAGCAAATTGGAATCGCCTCTGATGGTTTGGCTGGGTTTCACTGGCTCCGATGTGCGTGCGCGCCATCTGTAAGCGAATGGCGCGCGGCCTCACGGTGTCGAGCCCAGTCGGGAGTCAGATGCGGTTTAGTGGTTGCTAACCCGGCAGCCATCTTTAAAGAAGATAATGTTGCTGGTGTGAAGATTTGAGGAAGGATCACTGAATTTACAGAATATTTTACCAGCTTTGAATGTGATCAGAGGAGTCAGCACAAGACAAAATGTTCTGGTTAACTTTTGTCTGCGACAGGCAGCATGAGAGGTGTGTGTGTGTGTCAAACAGCTGAACATTATCTTCATTATACTTTCTCCTCTTTTGTCTTTCACCTCTGATTCTTTTGAAGACAAAACAGCAATTAAGTGTCTGAGGGGGTCTTTGATGTGAATGGACCCTAAACTGTTCCTTCAATAGCCACAGCCAGCAGCGGGGCAAGAGAGAAGAGAGGGGATTTTAGCAGTTTCTATTATATAATTTCTAGGTTCATCTCTAACTCACTGTGCAGGATTTATGGTCCTGCTTTGGTATGTGCTTGTGTTGAAGTTTGGCACATGTGTGTTGGAGCCAATGTGGACGTGCTTGTGTACAGTACTCCAAAAATTCAACCGTGCATGGCACCAACGTTGATGATGTTATCTGCAGGTAGAGTGCTGAATGGTTGAGAAGTTGGCTTGAATGGGACAGAGGGAAACAGCAGAGCTTGTGACGAAGAGGAAGAGAAAAAAAAGTATGCATGAGAAACAGAGACTGCAGTGGGCAGTTTTCATAGTTTTTTACGGTCTGTTGGGACTTGTGTCCTCTCTGTGACAGAGTAAAATGCTGCCAACGCTACTGGTTGTTCCACCTATTTTTCCCAGTAGCACCTACAGCACAATGGCGTATAACAATGCAGCTTTAGTTGTAAATGTGCAATGGTTCAATGTCGAAAAAGTATTAAGGACTGTGCCCATCATTATCAAGAAAGTCAAACCATTGGAGTTTAGCTAGCCTATATTTTAATTTTATGTCTTTTTATAGCAGAAGCGCTCATCTGACACTTTTTGATTGCTATATGGTAAATACCCCAACTACACACCCTCAACTCTTGTCTTCCCATTAAATTTAATTTCCCTAGTGCAGACTCATCTCTTGTACTTTGTCAAATGATGTTAAAAGTCACCCCAAGAAAAGAGCTCTCAGTAAAAGCCAAATAAGCTGTCAATCATCTGGCTGTACAGTCCATCAAACACAAGTGACGGAGCAAAATACAATCCAACACACACACACACACACACACACACACACATCACACACACACACACACACACACATATATATATATATATATATATATATGTGTGTGTGTGTGTGTGTGTGTGTGTGTGTGTGTGTGTCTCTCTCTCCCTCTCTCTCTCTCTCTCTCTCTCTCTATATATATATATATATATATATATATAGACACACACAGGATATCTGATAAGTCATTACACCAAGAGGCTGGAACATTCGAGAGATCCTAACCAGTCCTATCCTAGAAATCCTACTTGTCTGTGCACCGTGCAGCCTCAAATGTGACAGAGCTTCGGGCAAAAGTAATATTGGGGACATGAGGATTTAAACCAGGATTGGTCAAGACAGAAAAAGTATCTTTTACTTGCTGGAATTTGGGCTTGAACGGAATTCTCTTGAGACAAGGACCCACCTTCTTCCCCATTAAAAAAAAAAAAATCTGAATGAATATATATCATCCTCTTGTACTATGGTGATGATTAGTATCACTGTGAGTGTGATGCTTTCTCTCCTGGAAGGAGAGAGAAAGGGTGGTGGGTGATAACAAATAAAGAAAAAGACAGAGCGACAGAGGGAGGAGGGAAAAGAGGGGAAAGAGAAGAAGAAACAATCGTATTCCAAGGAGGGCAGAAGGAAGGAGAGGGAAACTGTCATATCTTCACTGTAATAGGGGGAAAGAGAGCTTTTGCTGATTGGAGTTGCCATGGAGATGGTTGGCACCTAGTGTACGTGCGCATGATTGTATTTGTGTGCGAGGGGCTTGTTGTTGTACATGAATATGTGAGCGGTGAGCTGGAGATGGAGGTTTGAATGGGGATCTTGTTGTGGGATTATCAGTGTTGTCAAAGGCAAATGAGGAAGGGGACCAGAGACGAGCAACAAAGCCTACTAGCCTGCTCTGTGGATGGCAAACACACTGTAAACACCTTAGCCAGGAGAGAGAGGGGGAGAGTGTGACAGCGAGGGTGCATGTGTGCCTGCGTATGAGAAAGAGGAACAGAATGACAGATGTTGATCTTTTTGACTGTTGCATGGGTATTGTGTGTTGTCTATGCTCACAAGAAAAGATTTGATTTAAATGGGATGCTCCAAAGAGACAAAGAAACATATCATTACATTAAGAAGGGCATTCAGAGAAGAACTTAATATAATGTAAACTGTGGGAAAGGAAAGAGCTGCAACCTAAATACTTACTTGTATTTGTGATCAAACTGCTTTTCTGACGGCAATACACACACACACACACACACACACACACACACACACACACACACACACACACACACACACACACACACACACACAAGCCTTCCCTTCAGGTAATGACTGCAGCCAGACTCATTATTTCTAATCTCACGATCCTATGGTGGTTACCATCTAAAGGTCATGACAATAGCTCCCAAGTCTTTTCGGGGGTGACAAACCTGTTTGTCGAAGCTCATTATTAAAAATGGCCACAGTGCCGCAGCAAGTCACGCCCTACTTGAGGTCAATGTGCTTTCAATTTGAGCAAGTCGAGCTTCAAAATTGAAGATGGTTTGGGAGCAGGCTGGTTGCCATGCTGCTAAAAACCCACACAGCAACAGAATGATGGATGTGTCGAGCCTAATGGCCAGAGTATATCTTGGACTATGTAACTAAAAGGATTCATCTTTGACTCTGAGTGTTTTTGGACTAAAAGATGTGTTTCTGCTTCCCACACTTCATGCAGATCCCCTGTCAGTCAACAGCACTGTTTCTTTCTTAGTGACAAACAGTTTTTTCTTCTTCTTTGTAAGCGCTGCTCACTTTTCTCAGCCTTGTCAGCTTTGGTGAATATAACCACTAATGCTAACAAGCTAAAATGCATCACTTGTGCCAGAGGGCCTCCCAAGAAAATAGCCACAAGTCAGACACAAGGTATTATGATGGATAAAGGCTGAGCCACTAATCTGTGATAGACAGGTGCATAATGAACATTTATTTATAGGCAAGCCAAAACAAGTTTATTTATAAAGGACATAGCATACACAAAGGCAGTTTGAAATGCTTTCATAATAAATGCAAGACTCAAATTGAGAAACACAGCACGAGGCACTAAGATTAAAGAAACTAATTTAAAATGAAATGAGAAATCACGTCTATCTTGTGAAAATTTATTCCACAGCCACATGCACACAATCTAGGTTTCTGTATGTTTAGTTTTGTCTGTTACTAAATGATGCAAGGTCTAAAAAAGTTGTGGTATAAATTTCTGGAATAAACAACAGTCCAATAAAGTGGAAGTCGAGAGTGTGACTGAGCTTTAAAGACAAGATGCTTTTTGATTCTTTCCATGTTTTAAACATTAAAGTGAGTTCACACGAGGCTGAAGTGGTGATAAATGTGCAAAACTCAATGATCAGATCAACTTGGTTTTGATTAAGATTTTGGCAGCGTGAGACACAAAGATGCCAACTGAGTCTCAAACCTCAATTTTTCACCATTATGTAGCATAGTTTTGTTTATTTTGCTGAAGGGACATAACTAACATAAAATTAACCCTTTATTCAATGCATCATCAAACACAAATGAAACAGTGACCACAACACTACTAAACTATAAAATTGAAAATAAACATTAACACTGCCACTACACATGTGCAAAACTTAGAAATTAAATCAGAATTTACATCAGAAGAGGACCCAGAATAGAGCCCTGTGGAACTCCACTGGTTGTACTTGTTTGTTTGGATGTTTGCCAATTTAGATCTCTATTGTTCTGTGACTGGGGCCTAGGACAAAGTAACTTTAGCCACTCCTGAACCACAAATCTATCTCTTTTTTGGATTTTTAGTGCCTAAGGTAGCATATAGCATATATACAGATAGTTCAAAGAGGACTTGGAAATTTGGCCCTAAATCAGTTTCAAGACAAAGTCATTCCAAATCTAGGTATCCAGAGTTTCACAGGCTTGCTCTTTTTTCTTCCTCTTTTTTTTTACAACTTGCAATGGAAATGTTTAACATCAGGCTTAGTTTGTAATCATGGACACATACCAAACTATGGGTAAATACTGTCATATCTAAGCTGGCTGTCAGTTGTTTTGTATCAGTGTAACCACGACAAAGCCATGCAGAGTTCTTGTAGTTAGTAACTGATTGTGATCACAAGGTTTTTAATATCCAAGCTATGGAGAAATAAATGACAACAACCGGTCTGTCATCACTTTGCATAGTTTGGGTTTACACTCCGAATTCCTGCTGAGTAAATACAACAATCTGCCTGAGCCTGTTGTCATTTCACTTCTACTTCAAATCCTCTAGTCGCTGAGGAAAAGTGCTCAGCTTCATAAATCATTTACTTGTTATTCTGCAACCCAGATTTTGAACAGACAAATGCATCGCAGTCTACAGTCTTCTTTCCCCGCATTATATCCGTCCTCTCTGCTCTCGGCGACTGTGATAGAAAGTCCCAGCGCAGGTTTCCGTCTTAGTAAATGTCAATCTCTCTGAGGTTTGTGAAGAGAGTTGCTTCAGCCTGGCCACAATAGGCTTCTTATGACAGCTTCAGTGCCATGATAATTAGGCAGAGGCTAGAGAGGCAGACTAAAACTGGGATGCCATTTGCAGTGTTTGTGTGTGTGAGTGAATGTTGTGGTGGAGAGGAGGGGGGGGGTACTGAGCTGATCCACAGCACACAATGGACCGGCAGCTGCTGTAAACGATAGCAAGGTCACTACGGCAGCAGCTCGATCGCAACTGAGTGTTTGAGAGTGTGTGTGATGTATGTGAGTCAAGGAGAGAGTTGGCAAGTGTGTAAGAGAGTGCTGCTACATTTCAATCCATTAGGTAAACTTTTTTTAAAGAGAACTTTTCTAACTTTCCTACTGAAATGCAAATTAAATGTTATGTAAAAAAAATAATAAAAAAAATCTTAGACTAAGTCCTGGATGAGTTAAGGTGACAGCAGTAACGCATTGTTGCATTTAGCTGCTTAATAAGGTGGTAGCTGAGTTCGAAAATGGGATACTACTGTGAGCAACACTGAGGAAAAAAGAAAAGAACTGTCTACAGAAGAGGAAAAAAGTTGTTAGAATGCCTTCCCTGTTTCATGTTGCCACGTTTTTCATGTTGTCTGGAGACTCGTTATGAGAATATCTGGGATCACAGCCAAAAAAGCTCATGTTGCTTATCTGTAACGTGTCCATTTAAAGCTTAAACTCCTCACTTACAAAATGAAAAACAGACTACGGCAGGAATTTCAAGATCAGTTTCTTCTTTTGAATGCAGCGTCTTTAATGTAGACACTTCATGATGTGCAAATAAATACTTGGAAATCTGGCTGGTGTGTAAGTGGGTGGGGGGTGTGTGAAAGAGAGAAAATGGAGAGACGTGTGCATAAACAGAGGAACACACTGTACCTGTGAGCTCAGATGCTGGCAGATAGTGCAGCTGTTGTTATTCAGGTGTTTTTCCCGGAATGATGGAGACTCTGACCCCCGCAAGTCAACTCCTAACACATTTTTTTTTCTCTGTAGTGAAAAGAAATGCAGGCAAAGCGAGACTCCCGTACATTTTCAATGTAGATTAGCTGCCCGTTTAAAGGCCCGGTATACCCACCAGGTGTTTTCATTTCTTCTGTTTGATTACACTTCTGCTCAGTTTGAGTTACCCGAAGCTATGTGAAGGATTGGCACCAGTCTTTGGCAATATGAAAAATCAATCAGCCCTAAGAAAATTAACATTGTGAAGGTGAATTGCCAAGCAGGTATTCTCCTGGTCTCATGTAAAATGGGTTAAAACACCTTAGCGAGTCAACCATAGGTGCCTATTACTGTAACGTGTGTGGCTGTGGTATCAGGTGACACCTTTGACAGTTGAAAAGCAATATGTTTCGCACGCCGTCTCTATCCTAATAAAAGAAAGGGATGTTCGCTACACTGAGGCTCATTGCTCAAAGCTTCACTAGTTGAGAAAGCAGTGGAACAACATTACAATTAAAGTGAGATCACATTTAAATGGATAAATGGAGGTCCAGTATTTAATGTTCAGTTTTTGCCTTGGTCCATATCATTGAAACTTTCGTCTCCCACTGCATGGTGGCATGAAACTGTTGTTTGTGTACTTTTATATAGAGATGTAACCTAAATACAACCAGCTGAGTCAAGTTCTGCTTGCAGTCTGTCTGTATTTATAAATTAGATGGCAATTATTTCACCCATCTGTCTGAGAGTGACTGCAGGCAGTCTGTCTGGAGATAGGCTGCCTCCCAACAGGTGACCTGTTCAATCACCTTGTGATTGAAAGCGGACATGAACGACATGAACTATTGGTCACGGGATGCAAAAAAATTCAATGCAGTCACCACATAATCACTAATTCATCCCAGTCACAAGTAGGTTGCTGTCCTATTTGGACTCCATTTTTACTTTAGCCTTTCTGCTCCCTATATGTGTTGCTATATGACCTCAGTTAGTTCAGGTCAGGAACCGTACAGTGAGGATATTTACTGAAAACAACTGCCTGCTTTATAGGCATCAAAACCAAAACAATGACCAAATGGAGGTCAAATGATGGGTGTTAGTTTTCTGTGGGTTTGTCTGAATAATCCCTTTCTTATGAAATTATTAAAATAATAATAACTGCAGCACTAAAACTTTCAGAAACTCTCTGTTATTAGCAACAGCTGCACAATAACCCATAGTTTATACAACTTGGACCCCTGATGTTGAAGTACCTCAAACCTGCATTCTTCCTAATGGCCAGCAGAGGGCGACTTCTCTGACAGCAAATAGATGCCAAATTGTAGAAAAGTCAATGAGAAAATGACCCTACTTCTTACTTAATTTACAATCTCAGTAAAAATATTTCCCTGATCAGTTTATGGTCGCAAGTTATTTAATATACCGTGATATTTGCTTTACAAATTTTGGTTCCATTTAGGGCATGGCTACAGTGTGATTGATGAGTTGCTCCTATATGGATACTCGGTGTCTCTGGGTTCTCAGTGGGACCCATGCCTCGCTTGTGCCATCTGGTTTACAGAAACCAAGACTGTCATGGCCAAAACACACAAAACAGAGCCCCAAAAATACCCAATGGGTGAAGTCCATCTTTTATGTACAGTCTATCATTGAAGCAGAGGGTTTTTCTTCATGTTGTTCGAACAGGCGACTAAATTGTATCCAGAACTGATAAATAATGACTAAATAAATTATTTTCCATGTGTATTTTAATATTTGAATAGACTTGTAAGACATTTAAAAAGCATGCCAGCTTGCTTCACAATATATTTACAAAGAAAGGTAAGCTAGGATAATTTATTACAGCTTTTTTTTAACTCTTTTGCTACAATCTTGCCTCTCTCTCTCTCTCTCTCTGTCTACTAATGAATTTACACATCTTGGATACGATAAGGTGTTATTTTCAGTGATATACCCACAAGTGTTTTCTTCTGCAGCCCACCTCATGAATAGCAAATAGCACTCTTTAATTTTTTACCGTCGTCTTTGTAATGATCATAAAATGAAGTCTGGATTTAATGAACTCTGCAGTGAAAGTAACAAATATAAGAGAGCAAACAACTTGGCTCTAAAGCAACATGAAGAATAAAATTCCAGCATGTAAACAGCGAAGTGGGGTATTGAAAATGTCACATTAGCTTTATTTATTAAAATCTTCCTGATATGCCTCACTGTGCTCTAGATTTCCGTCTGGTGTGATAAGTTTCTTTTTGTTGTTGTTGTTGTTTTCTTGGTTTTTTTTTTTTGGTTTTTTTTAATGAATTGGCCAGCATCCAGCAGCACAATATTACCCCCGACAATAGCAGCAATCGCACTCCACTAAATATCTGATGGGCTCTGCTGAGTCTCCTGCTGATGTGAAGCGCTGAATACGGGGATGCCATTAGTGTGGGCCACACAGTCCCCAGCCATTATCTTAGCAACACCATCTTGACATAAACATTTTGTAGGCAATTAAAGATTATATGAGTGTGCGTGTGTGTGTGTGTAGCCGTCAAAGAGCAATTACAGTGACAATGTCCTCAGTGTTTGTCTGGACGGCTCATTTTCGTATCAGAAGAGAACGTGATGTTTCACAATTTGATTAATGCGTTTTCAGGAGGACATGTGCAATGCACAGGGAGGTATTTTGCAAAAACCCCAAAACACACTTGAAGTCACACACAGGCACAAACAAAAAAAATAAACACACACACACACACAAACACACACATGGAGATGAGATGGATTCGAGGCAGTAAATGGCTCTTAATTGATGCACTACATCCTTTGTTTCATTATTTACAGGCCTGCCTCATTATTCTAACATTCCCAACTCTAACTACTCCACAGAACGGCTTCCATGATATAAACAAATAAAAACGGGAGGCCCAGAATAGCAAATGGACTGACTTCATCATTATGGGAAGATGGTGTGTTTGTGTGTTGCTGGGGGGGCTGGGGTTTACACTGTTTTTACCAGCTTGATTGTGACTCTTAGACACTTAACACTTAGATCCAGTGTTTGCCGGTTGACCGTAATTGAAAAAGCTTCCACGCACGTGTGCATGTGTGATCCTCCTTAAGCTGATGGTGTCCACGCACAGTTTTTAGTACACGTGGAAATGGCATACAACCACAGGCTGTCATAAACAAAGCCAAAAATGTTGATACACAATAAAATCACGTTTTTATTAAGTTCCATTTTCCACCTCCACCTTATCTGAGCCCTGGATTGTTATTGAAAAATCAAGCTTGTGAGAGATAGAGTCAATTCTCACCATAAATTCTGTTTCATGAGCATCAAATCATACTCACAAAGGCATTTTTCCCCCCTCTACATGCTTCGTTTACACATCTGGTCCCTGCATTATGTGATCAGCCATACTGGCATTTAAGACGAGGGATCGCAGAGAGGGATGAAGAAGGCGTTCGTTTTTATTATTGCTTAGCATCTGAATATGACAGAGCAGACGTGCTGCATATTACTGTTTTCCAAAAGCAAAATGCAGTGATGCCGTTTTTAGATTTACAGCCTCGGGAAAGTGTCCGAAAAAGCTCAAATGCACAACCAGATGTCAGTCGGGGAGCTTTTCATGGACTGGTTTAAAAATCTTTTGTTCTAACATTTAAAGCATTACTTAAAACGACTTTAAATGAAAAGCGTTAATATGTCTCATAATGCCAGTAATGACCTGTAATCTGCTTTACTTTCTTGCCAGCAGTCCTGTTATACGAGGAGGTAAAGAATTTTTTCCCCTAAGTGACATTAACGTCACTTTGGAAGGAAAACTGGAAAAAAATTGTAAACCGTTGAAGTCAAGGTTTTAAAACAGTGACGTGTTATCACATCTGGGTGTGAGTGAGATCAGATTATTGTGACAGGAACATCTGTGTGTTGGGACCTTAATTGAAGCAGGGTGCTGTGCCAGACTAGCCATTATGGGGCTGAATCTTGATCTAATCCGCAGAGTTAGGGCCTTAAATAGATAATGCCCCTCCTTACTGGGGTCCGGTCACTGGGGAGGATGAACATATGGTCCATGTGAATGTGTAAGTGTGTGCATGTGAGACAGAGAGGGAGAGTGCATGTGTACAGATACAGGAGCAGACAGCTGAAATGAAGCCAAAGGCAGAAAGGCATGCCTGTAGTGTGAGCAGAAAACTTTCCAGAGAAACACGGACCCCCAGCCGCTCTCTGCAGAGCGGTGTACCTTTAACGCTGCTCCGCTTCACTAACGTGAACCGACACCGTCGATCCAGGAGGAGGGAGGTCTGTGCGGGTCCTGAGGCCTGGATGAAAGCAGAGATAAATATGGAGTGAGAGGGGTAGTGAGAGAGACTGATTGACAAGCAAACAGGAGCAGTGGCAGACAGATGAAAACAAAACAAGTGTGAGAAATGCCAGGAGAGGAAGAAAAAAAAAATCAAATACAGGGGGAAAAAAAAAAGAGTACCTGCCAGGAAAAACTGAGCAGAACAAACCCTAATCACGCTCCAAAAGTGCAGAGCAGGGGCATTAGAGAAGCTTGTCAATCATGACCCCCCCTCGACACCCGCAGAGCCGGTGAGCCAAGGTTTAACTGATACACACACCGATGAGTCAATTACAGGCTGGGGAGGAAGAATGTCACGGCCGCCCGGACACTAAACCAGAGGCTTAACCTCCTCACACTGCATCAATACGCCTCAGCTGGGGGAGGGGGGTGAAAGAGGGTGAGGATGCTGCTGGAGAGCACCTGCATACCAGGTATTTTTAGTGGCCACACACTTTAAAAGTAATGCAAGTAAACCAATCAAAATTGCTTCTAGAAATGGGAATCATCAAGCAGCACTCAGACGGGATATGTGAGACTGAAAGGAATCATATGTAAACTGATGATGGCAGTGAGAGACGGTGAAAGGCATGGAAAGTTATTAGTAATGGTCACGCCAATGCTGTGTGGTGCACCAAAGTAACAAATATAAAAAGAAAGAAACACAGGAAGGAAGGAAGAGCCTGTAAAAGAGCATGCATGTGTTTGCACTGCAGCAGGAAGCCAGAGTACCTGGAGAGCATCCCCGCAGGCACGGGGAGAACATGCAAACTCCACATAGAAAGGCGCCAGCCGGTCAGTGGTTCCAACACCAGGACCTTCTTGATGTGAGGCGACCGTGTGAGCCACTGCGCGACTGAGCCAAAGTAACCAAAACAAGCAGCATTTCCTCTTTTCTAACCCCCCCCCCCCCAAAAAATACTACTAACAGGTGGATTCAGAAAAGAGAACGAGATGTGCTAGAAAAGAAAAAGTGTTTGCTGCGGTCACAGATCAAATATGAAGGAAGGTAATTTTCCCACAAACTTCAATACAATTGGACTTGTTCTTCAAACCGGAGAAGTCGCTCCCACTGGAGAGAATGCAGAACCTCAGGCTTCAATTTTCAAACATGGAGACCAAGCTTGTTTTTTATGTAGACTTAGCATCTGTATTTATACTGTGTTAAAGGGGAAAACATATTACTCTGTTATGAATGAGCATACACAACCATGAAACACACAAAGACAGAGAAGAAAACAAGGCTGCTGCTCACTTTGCTCTTTGCTTGTGAGGAGGAATAGGATGTGACTTGCCCTCATGGACACCCACGGGCCTTCACCCCTGCGGGGCGTCAGTACTATTCATGTAGTGTCTGTGTGTGCGTGTGCGTGTGCGTGTGTGTGTGTGTGTGTGTGTGTGTGTGTCCTTCATGAGTCAAGTCAGCCCCAGGCTTTCATGTGGCCAGACCATCACCTCTGGAGTCTGTGTGACTTCTCACACGGAAATACTCATGCCACAATGGCAACTCTATTCTCCTATAAAGCATTTGTGTACGTGCATGAATGTGTGTGTGTGTGTGCTTGTGTGTGTGTGTGCGTGTGTGTGTGTGTGTGCTAGCTGGGATTTAAGCAAAACACACAGGGAATCCCCGACCTCGTCCTCCCACCCCCGGCCCCCAGTCCTCCTCCCTCTGAAGTGGGGTGGGCTGAGATAAGACATGGTACAAAAACACACTCTCTCAGAGGGTGGTCAGAGATGGCAGGTCACATATCTACACTGTTTACAGGGGAAAACCATGATGTGAAAGGGTACAAGGACTGTGTGTGTGTGTGTGTGTGTGTGTGTGTGTGATGTGTGCGTGGTTTATTTAGGGCTGGATGGTCATCATTTTTATCTCCATTTGTTGGGGAAAGATTATATATCACTTGAGGCGATGGTGCAATGCGAGTGCGAAGCCGTGCCAGGGAATGTGTATTTAAATCGGGGAAGAGGTCACGCGGCTACAAAGTTCAATGAGGTAATAAGGATTCTGCCCCCTGTAGGACAAAGTATGGAAAACACGGGATTAGCTTGCATGAAGAAAAAAAAAAAGGCAAATGAACAGAAATGAACAGAATTAAAAATAAAACATATATTTATCTCCAGTGGAGATTTTATCTAGTGAAAGCGATTGGGAGACTGTGCATGTCTGCCAATAGCCTATGTGTGTGTGTGGGTGTATATGTGTGTGTGTGTGTGAGTCTCATTTCCTCCCTATCACAGAGCTTATCTCTGGACCGCAAAGAATTGGAGGAGAGAAGTGACAGAATGGAAAGAGGAGACGGAGGAGAGAAACGGAGAGATGGAGGGATGGAAAGTCAAACTGCGGAGTGAGAAGGGCAGGCAGTTGGTAACTTGTGTTGTTTTTTTATGAGTGCAGTGTGTAGCTGTGGCAGTTCGACTGTTATGTCTAGAAAGGAGGCATAATGAAGGGGGAAGGCACATTAAAATGAGCCGGGAAAACTCCCCATTAAGCCCTTTCTTTCTCTGTCGTATGACACAACTCTGCAAAAGAAGCTCTAAACTGTCTCAGCAAACTGCAAAACACTTGCAGTAAATAAACAATTATGCAAAAAATAAAAATTACGTGTCATGTTTTGCTCATCCATGGGAAATTCTTTCCTCAAATAAACAGAGTCTTGCATCAAAAACTTCTCCCAGTGTTTTGCTCCTTATCTCCTTCAGGCAGCAGCTCTATAGCGAACAACCGCCTCAAGAAAATGAGCTAGAGGTCGAATCCAGATGTACATACCGGTCAAAATGCACATGAACACACACACAAACACACACACACACACACACACACACACACACACACACGCATGCATGCATGCATACAGATGCTGGAACAAGTGAAGGAAACAAGTTTGTCTTCACTGCAAAAAGCTTCTCAATTAGCCACTAATTGCCTTGCCTTAATGAGCAGGACATTTCTTAGTGCTAATGAAGCCGGTGGCAGGCGCAGCGAGAGTGCGTGTGTGTGTGCGTGTGTGTGTGTGCGTGTCACTCTCTGCAGTGTGAGGTGTGTGTGCGTGTGTGTTTGAAAGATAGAAAGTGGAGAGACAGAGCAGAGATCTAATGGAGTCAGGTCGGCAGCTCATTTTCAGCGAGCTGTTTGGCATTCTCTGGAAGGAATGCGTGGATGGATTACACTGCTGGCTGCTACAGTGACTTTCCAATGAGGCTCCACTTTGTCTTCACCCTTATCTAATCCACGCTGGAATGACCATCTCTTCAAAATGAGGATGAGGCCGGAAATCAAATGACCTGCCTGCTCCTCAGAGCTGCACGAACTGACATGTGATTTGAGAAATTAAACTCTGCTTGGAGCAAAAAAAAAAAAAAAAAAATTAAGGGATTCGCATCAAATGCAGTGCCCTTCTGTGTGCAAATGGAAACAGGGTTCCATGACTTATATGTCCAACACAAAGCGCCAATGCGATTCAGACTAGGACAGAAATAAACATTTGGTGAACATGAAACACACAAAAGCCTCAAATGTGCCATGATTTTTGCACGCTGTGAAGCTGGAGAATCTAAAAGAGGCGCCGCGCCTTCATCATAGCCAGTCTGGCAGGCACAGCGGGTTGAGATTCGCTCGTTGTATACATCTTCTGCAGCTCCGGATGGGTTTACGAAGTCTGGAGGTAAACAGGGCTCGATTTTGGCTCGAATACAGAGATGACAGCAAATGAGTGACACATGGATGTAAAACAGTGAGGCTGCAGTTTGCGCTCGGAGCCTTAACCCCGAGTTTGCCAGGGTGCTCCAACCCTGCATGTCAACAAATCCTTAAATATGAATTATGTGAGCATTTTTGTGCACTGGTCAGTTCTTCCATCAGATTAGGATACACATTCAGGTGATTGTTTCCTGCCTTTGTCTGTCTGTCATTTATGCCAATCAGTGCATATGGGATAATAGTTCATTTGCATGTTTACACAGCTTAGCAGTACACGTTTTTAATGCATCGGGACAACAAGAACATCCTAAGATACCACAAAACTGTCCAAATGTTTGTATTTCTCCAACTCTCACTGCAAACTTAGATTTATTCTTTATTGTTTGAGCAGCATATGAGAATTTTTGTCAGGACTGCTCATGGTATGGGGTGAGCTCACATTCCTACAGCACCACAAAAATAGAAAACATGTCAGTGCAGGAGGTTAATGCTATTCAGTGCCAAAAACTGCCTTGAGTAGTGGGCCTGGGATATTATGTTTGGCACCCATATGCACATCAGTAAAGAAAATAGGGTTAATTAAAAAATAATGTTGCCTCATAATTTAATAAATGTTTTCAAGCTCCTACAGAAACAAAGCAGTCTTTAATTCCTCTCGGGCTCGGCAGCGCTCCGTCTTAGCCGAGCAGTTGGACTAACAGGGACCCATAACATATTATTCCCATCCTTTCCCTGCAGTTCATGGCAACCCAACACTCCTGACACAAGCTCACCCCCAGCACCCCTGGCTGCCAAGCAAAACACCTGGCATCTGTATGAGAAGGGCGCCAATTTCACAGTGACTGCCAGGCGGTCAGCTGAGTCTCTGCCACACACACATATTGGTAACATGTGTGTGAGAGCAAAGCGATATGGAAGTCTGTGACGACGGTCTGTGTGAGCCTGAGCTGAGAGCAGGTGTGTGTGTGTGTGTGTGTGTGTGTGTGTGTGTGTGTGTGTGTGTGTGTGTGTGTGAGACAGCAGTGGAAGCATACAATGTGTCAAAAGAAGAGGTTAATATACAAGGAGTGTGCGTATGACAGACAGCTCAGTCTGGGACCTCCATAAAACCAGTTTGGCAATCTCACTCAGGACTTCTGGAAACATTTATAACTTTATATTCACGAGCAAAAACCGCGCTGGTGTACGTTAACTTATATGCATGTTGAATGCAGGACAAAGTGAATATATGGTTCCCAGTGTCTCAGTGACATTGATGCATTTCCCAGTTGCGTGCTTCCAGTCCCTGGCTGAAGTTTTGTGTGTGTCAGAGGCCAGGGCTGGTGATGAAAGCCTGATGGATGGGGTCCAGGGGTCACGGACTTCAGCTGTTGCTGGCCACATCAAAACCCAGCGAACCACACTGCTAGCCCCGAGTTAACACCAGAGTCCACAAGGCTTGTTGGTGTTTTTCATCACTGCAGCGATAGGAAAGGTGAGAGGACTGTCAGAGATGAATAGAGAAGGTTCTGGAGGGTTTGGTAAGAAAAAGGATCCAATAGCTTTGAGGCTCCTTAGCCAAGAAGCAAGTAAACAATGCAGAGCTTTGTCCTGGGAGTGACACATTTCTGCTCGACTCAGGCTTGAGCCATAAACTGTATATAAAAGATGGACAAAGCCACCGTGCTTTTGTCTGTGGACACATTTTGAAGCCTTGGTTTTAGCTTCATGCCATTGCAGTTTTTGTTTTTATTGGAATGGGGCCCACGTTTTGGATTTAACGTGAAGAAAAAAGTTTTTGAAAAAGGTGTTTGCGGTGGTTAGCACTGTCTCCTCACAGCAAGAAGGTCCTGGGACCTTTCTGTGTGGCCTCCTCCCAGAGACATGCAGTTAGTGGGGTTAGGTTAATTAGTGATTCTAAATTGCCCATAGGTGTGAATGTGAGTGTGAATGATTATCTGTCTCTCTCTGTGTTGGCCCTGCAACAGACCGGCAACCTGTCCAGGGTGTACCCTGCCTCTCACCCTATGACAGCTGGGATAGGCTCCAGCACCCCCTCCCGACCCTTAACTGGATAAGTGTAAGAAAATGGATGGATGAAAAAAAAACTCTCAGAAGCACCCCCCCAAAAAAAGCAGAGGAAGAAATGCTGCCTGCGGCTTACTCAGTAATGGTTTGTATTTATGCAAGCTCCCTCTACCTGAAGTGGTACCAGTGTTGGTGCACAGAATGAAAGAGCTGCCTATTTCTGATAAAGGATTTCACACTGTGTGAGATCTCAGGTGCTCAGTGACCCTGCCCCGAAAAGGAAAAAAGAGAAAAATCCTGCTCCTCTTAAATAACGGGATGTACAAACCTTTCATTGTTGCTACAACGATGTCATCAGCACTTGAAAAGGGGGCTGCCGTGCCAGGAGCGGCGGCCCCGTTGCCATGGCGACAGTTGGAGTAAAAGATGGTGGTTGGTGGCTTGGCTGTGGTGTGTGGGCGAACAGAGAGGCAGCCAGGAAAGCCAGCATTGCTTTTAGGGTAAATATGGTTCCAAATTAACGGTGTTGCAGAATTGACTTTGCAAATGAAAGAAAGAAGAAGGAGGAGGAGGAGGGGGAAAAAAAGACACATTAAGTAAAAATGGATGTCTTAAACACAGCACAAGGTGAAACCGAGCAAAAAATATTACACAGGATATGAAATTATTTCCAATATCAGCCCGACTGTGGAAATTCAATTTCACAGTTCATGAACAATATCAAACAAACACACTGGCTCAAAGAGCACACTCCAACTTGAGTGATACTGTATCAAAAAGCCTACACAGCTGACATAAAAGTGAATGAAGTAGGTGAAGGGCAGGGTAATGGTTAACGGTAATCCATAACTCGACCAATCTCCATATTCAGGCCATTTAAACTGCACATTAGCCACCAGCTATTCCCATGGTCTGCTACAGACCTGGGAGGGAATGGTGCGGGGCAGCTTTCTAATGAACTGTATAATTAAATGAGAAGCTCCGCTTGGACTGCTCTGACTACACTTGATTCCGTTACCGTGATGCCTTAACGAGGGCTGAATTGAAATGAGCGGCAGCAGGTGAAGGACAGGGTAATATTGTGGAATGTGCCTTTAATGAAGAGGATGAAAGGGGGCAGCAAGAGCAGGCCGGGGTCAGCTCGGGCATTTACCTTCATTCTGTGTTGCAAAAGTGTAACGTCCTCTATAGTAGTCTCCCGGTATCCACTGTATTCGCCTCCCCTCCATCCCTCCACCCTGCTCTGTCTCTTTTTGGGAGCTGTGTGGGAGACAGATAACTGTTTCAGCTCTCCACTTTGCCCTCCCTAGAGCACGGCTTTTGATTGACACATGCTAACAAGCAAAGGTGTACAACAGGGGCAGCAGCAGAATAGGTAATGCTAAGAGAACATAACCGGGGAATTCTCCCACAGCCCCGCGGTTCATGACGGTCGACTGGGAACAGCGTGTGCTTTTGCATGTTTTTTTGTTCCAGAACTGCAGCAAAAATGTGGGCTTATGAGGTGTCAAATTACCCCCCCCCCCAGTATAACAGAGAAAAAAATGTGAGTGAATTAGAAACCCCCCCAAAAAGAATCGAGCAGAATCTCCAACAAAGGGAGGGTGGGTGCAGAGAATAGATAAATAGCTTTTCCTTAAAGAAGGATACGGTCTTTCTTGAAATCAAAAGTCATGCAGCGGGAGAGGAAAACTTCTTTACATGGCAAGCGCGTGAGCTGATATGAGGCGTGAAAATACGTCCGTCAGCGAATCAACGGCCATGACCGCAGCCAGTCAGAGAGAGCGTGTCATGTGACTGAACTAAAGAACTTGTGGATGACCATGAACAAAAGGGGGAGACGCTCTCACAGACTGCAGCCGTGGATGGAAGGGTAATTTCACTAAGATGGGTGTTAAAGACAAGTACTCCTGACAGTGATCCCAAAGCTTTAGTTTAATGGACTTAAAATGCAATTAATTCTCGGATAATCAGTTGCTGTTGTTTATTATCTTTGGCAGCAGCAAGCTGACCACAAGCACTTGGAGGAGCCTGTTTACAGTGTAGTATGAAGCACAGTGAGTGGCCAGTGAAGCCAACTTAAGTGCTGCGAGTTGTGTTATCGTCAGTGTGAATGAGAGAAGACGTGGCCCTTACTGATCTACAGGAAGTACTGGCACAGTACCTTCACTTTATGTCAGCGCTACTTCGAAACAACTGACCAACCGTATTTTTATTTTGGAGTTTTGTGTGTGTGTGTGTCTGTGTGTGTGGTGGGGTGGGGGATTCGACCTCTTGATTTTATAATCTAACAAAAGCAGTCCATAAATGAAGCATTTTCATTAGTTGACGCTCCATTGACAAATTTAGACACTGGAATGTCTACTCAGCCCCCCCGAGGGAGCTTTTTACAATGTTCCATGCTTGCAGTACCGTGGCATGATGCCATTACCATACAATCATCATGGTATTACAGCCACATGCCTCTCATAATGGTTAAAGACATGCTTTATAAGTACACACATGTGAGTGCTAATTAAGTAAACCAGCGGTTTCCAACCCTTTTCATCTGACATACCCACAACCCTGTCACATAGACTCAGGAATCCCTTCATCAACACCTCTTACATTCATTTAAGCTCATTTTTGAACCAGATGTGAGCTAAATTCAGATCATCATTTACACTATTATGGTTAGACCACCTATCAGTAACTAGACTTGCCGTTTTAACCATTATGACCATTACAGGACCTACTGTCGAAAGCTATTTATTATGTTAGGTGCCCAACTTTATCCATTGTATTTAGCTAAGAATGTCCATCCATCCATTCTCTTCCGCTTATCCTTTTCAGGGTTGCAGGGGGCCTGGACCCTATCCCTGCTGTCACAGGGCGAGAGGAGCTCTGGAGAGGAAAGGGTACACCCTGGACAGGTCGCCAGCCTGTCGCAGGGCTAACATGGAAACCATTCACATTCCCACTCTGTGAGAGGAAATCGGAGTACCTGGAGCAAACACCTGGACACACGGGGGAACATGCAAACTCCACACAGAAAGGCCCCAACGGCCAAGGTGGATCCAGACCTAGGAACCTTCTTGCTGTGAGGCAGCAGTGCTAACCGTCGACTGCCACCATGCTGCCTAGCTAAGAATTTGTGTTTCCATATTTAGCTTCCAATAGTTTCCAGTGTTTATTTAAACTGTTACAATTGTAACTGTTAATGCATACTTTCAGCTCACCATTTCATGCTCACTGTTGATTAATTTTCAACAGTTAATGTTAGCTAACAACTTAACTGTGATAAACACAATTGCCAGATAAGCAGTGCTGTGCAAAAGTCTTGAGCTACCCCTTACTACCTCCACCAAGCGGGTTATGTTTTTGGTGGAGTTTGCGTGCGTGCGTGCGTTCATCATTGTACTGTGAACACGATAGGTGGAAAACTTTTGGTAAAACTTTGGGTGTAGAGTGGGGCCATGCTAACTATTAAACTTCATCCACCAAGGTCTTCAAGTTAACACTGCCCTACAAATCATTCAAAGATTCTACACTAACAGACAACTTAGGAGGGAGCCAGTTTTAAAATGTATCTTTAGGCACTTTGTTACCAGCAATACGGTAACTGAACCAGTAAAGGAGGGCAAAACATGGC
>JAMQGT020011479.1:0-47623 GCA_024447675.2 Pterophyllum scalare | reverse complement strand
ATTTTTATGGTGGTTTCATTTTAATGGAGAGAGATATTAAGCAAAAATCCAGGGAAAACACATTACATAAAAAGTTATTAAAATTGATTTGCATGTTATTGAGTGAAATAAGTATTTAA
Organism: Pterophyllum scalare; assembly: GCA_024447675.2. Classification (NCBI taxonomy): domain Eukaryota; kingdom Metazoa; phylum Chordata; class Actinopteri; order Cichliformes; family Cichlidae; genus Pterophyllum; species Pterophyllum scalare. The sequence continues at coordinate 47,504 of JAMQGT020011479.1, read as the reverse complement.
TCCCCAAGCAAAACATGACTTTGCTCTTGGTGTAGAAACCTTTGTTGGCGAGCACAGCGGTAAGAGGTTTCCTGTAGTTTGTCTCTAGGTTTTCACACATCACAAGGAGGGATTTTGGCCCCCTCCTCTTTACAGAAACGCTCTAAAGCCTTAAGATTTCTTGGCTGCCGCTTAGCAATCTGAAGCATCAGCTCCCGTCACAGATTTTCTTTAGGATTGAAATCTGGAGACTGGCTAGGCTACTCCGTGACTTTACTGTGCTTCTTCTTAAGCCACTCCTTTGTTGCCTTGGTGACATGTTTTGGGTCATCGCCCAGTCTTCAGTGTTCTGGCTGACGGAAGGAGGATCTCATCCAAGATTTTACGATATGTGGCCCATTCCAGCCTTGTGCAGGTTTACAATCTTGTCCCTGATGTCCTTTGACAGCTCTTTGGTCTTGCCCATGGTGGCGGAGAGGTTGAAATGGAAGAAATTGATTCTGGACAGGTGTGCTTTATACACATAATGAGCTGAGATCAGGAGTATTTGCAATTGATAGATTGATTGGCTGACAGATTGTATTCTGTGTGCCACATGGACACACGGCCAATCTGTGGGAGCCAGAATTCTGGCTGGGTTGTAGGGAATCAAATACTTATTTCACTCAATAACATGCAAATCAATTTATAACTTTCATGTAATGTGTTTATTTGGTTGATATTCTGTCTCTCTCTCCAATAAAATAAAACTACCACACAAATGAGAGACTGTTCATGTCTTTGGAAATGAGCAAACTTATAACTTCAGCAGGGGATCAAATAATTATTTCCCCCATGTGTACAAAAAGAAAAACGTGGCTAAAATGTAACTAAAATTTAAATGGTAATTGTGTCAGTTTGACACAAAAAAAAGAGATTCTGAACTTATTCTGAAAATAGGAGACTAGCAAAATAAAGAGCACAATATCTACATGACACTTATTCCAAAAGTAGTATTATGTTTATGAATGCCTCGAGATGATGGGACATGGAGCTAATACAAACTGCGACATTTCGTGTCTCAAAATTTGCCGCAGGTCTCAGGAAACTTGTTTCCGCTAATGACACAGCTATGCATTCCCTTGGCTCCCCTGCTGCAAATACCACTACACCAGTTGTCATTTAACCCACACGCACAGACAAATGTACACTGGGAGACCGCAATCCCCCCAGCTTGTCCTCCAAACAGCACATTACTGCACGATACTAGCCAGGCATAATCATTCACTTATGGGAGGCCTAACAGACTGATACTATTACTCCCTGTGGGGACTGGCATTGCACACTAACAGAAGGCGCTCGAGATCATGCTGCCAGCAGAGGCGGTCAGGTTACCTACATTCATATAATGGGCTGGAACGAAATCCAACTGGGGGAAACCTGCCATGCCCACCAGGCAGCTCAGAGTGTCACAATATGGGGTATTGAGGGGGGAAAAAAGGGATAGTGGGGGGTATCTTCAATCAGTGAAGAATTGTGACCCCTATGTCACCTCTTACTTGCATACAACCCTCCCCTGAGGGGCAGCAAGTCCTGAGACTTGCTCCGCTCTCGTGCGATAGAGTCCAATTCTCTTCATGCGCGGGTTCAAGTGCTGAGGCACTCCAAACCGCTACTTTTCCATTTCTGGGAAACCGACCCCCTGCTTTTGTGTTATCCCTCTCAACCCTACCAATTTCCTTTTTTTCCTGACATAATCAGGAATTGTCTGAAGCATCCAGCAACCACATAAACCTCACTTGAAAACATACCTCATGACCAGCTTTTTGTCCAAGGTGCATTTTTTCCCCTATTGACAAAAAGCTACACTGAGATTTTCTGGTCCAATTGCTGACATGCTGGTTGGCACCAAGCTGCAGAAGGACACATGAACCCAGGGAGGAAGAGTGTGGAAACACTGGTTGGGGATGGTGAGGACGGTGATGTTGGCCATGTTTTTCTAGCTAGAAAGCCGGCGGCAGAAATATGTGCTGGTTGCCTTGTGACAAGAGTGCTGTGGCGAGGATGTCTGGCAGAGTTTAACTCTGTGAGAATTTTACTCTAAAGCACTCATTTCTGACCCTGGAACTTAATGGCAACTCAGTCAGATGGTTACAACAATTCTTCAGCGTCAGAGGTTTGTGCCTCCGAGCTTAGACAGACAACACATGAACTTGAGACAGTCAGGTAGGGAAATTGTCTGAAGTTGACCTTCCTCCCACGTAGCACACAAAAGTAGATATTCGCTTGAGATACATTCTCACTACTCCGTTGGGTTTAAGAGAGGGTACTTCCTGGGTAGAGTATGCAGGGGGGAGGACAGATAAAGCACACTCACCCACTCTGAATCCAACAGTTACCTGTGCCTTTTTTTTTTTTTTTTAAACACGGCCACAACTAGAGATCCAAAAGTTGTGGACCTACACCACTGAACTGGGAGGTTAGGAGCTTTTATGCGTCCAATTATTTGCATTTTCATACGCACCTCTGTCAGATAATGTCAAGAAAAGTTCGGGGTGGGAGTGCGTGTGACAAAACAGTACAATCAAAAACAAAAACTCTCTCACTCACCTGCTTTTGGGTTGTCTGGGTTCTTGTCTGGGTGGCATGTCAAGGCTTTCTGTCGATATGCTTTCTTGATCTGAAAGGAAGGAAAAAGCCAAACATGAAGAGTGGAAAATGCTGATTAGGACACAGAGAAAATGAATCATTCCCTTAACCTCTTGATATCCAAGCTATTGTTTGGGATGCATTTCTAATTTCCCCTAGCTATTTGGGAAAAGTTGGACCTCATAAGTGCAAAAACTAAGAATAACATGTGAACAGAAAGCCATTAGGAAAAAAAAAGTATGTTCTCATATGGGAATAACAGGCTTATTTTACAGCATAATGCAATAAAATCACCATTGCTTAACAAAGTATAAAACACCGTATTGAGCAGAAAAAAGTACAAAAAGAAAGAGTCAAAATGTGATGTCCCTATATGAGGTTGCGGGGTCTCGGGAGGTTAAGCACAGATTTTGGGCACCATGTAAAAACACGATTCTTGCTCTCCATATCAGTTATTTTATTGTTGACATTGGCCTAGAATTGTGACTGAAAAAGTTATGACCTCATTGAAATAATGCCAAAGACAGTAACAGCCTGACATAAAAACATCTGAGGTGAAATGTGGTCTGTAATGGGATTGTTTTGCTTGGATCAAATTGAAACTTTAAGCTAATCCTGTGTTTTGTGTCCTTTTGACGTGTCCTTAATGGCTTCGAACCACTGTGGTACATACTGCACTTTACAAGAATTTCAAACTACACTCAGGCCCATTGTCAGTTTACAAGACAATTGTGGCCTTGCAACCTAGCATTAGCGATCTTTATTCAAACAATATTAGATATGCTGTAAAAAATGAAGAAAAAAAATACAAGTCGAACACAGCTGAAATTAAAAACCTTTGGCGGGGGGTAAGACATATGAGGTTTTAGTTATAGCTGATTTTTTTTTTTTAAAACTCTGGGTCACTGCTTGGAACATTAACCATTCATTGGTCCTTCCAGGGATCACTTGAATGGCGAAGTGGTTTTTATTAGACGTCTGTTTCTTTTAAAAATGCAGGGAAGCAGGAAAATTACAGCAGAGACCAGAGGGGGCTGTAGAGTCCAGCGCTTGAGATTTCTGCACAACCTCAAAAGCACATGCTCATATACAGTATATGCATTGCATGCTAAAGTTTTGGCTCACACACACACTCACTCACACTCACACTCAAGCACAGATCAAAACGCAAACACTGACATGTGCGTTCTCACCAATCTTAATCAGTCATGCCAGCATTCTGGATGTTTTCAAATTCTCCCTCTCAGCGCAAATACGTCTCCGGCCAGGATGCTTCGGGCCACAAAAACTGGGAGCCCCCTTCCTTCATGTCTGGGAAGCGTTTGCATTGGATGTATTGTCTTCTGGCATATGCAGTGTTTCCCTGTAATTTGTTTTGCACAGTTTTATCTCTAGAATGCATGCCAAAGCATACAGAGCTGACTTTATGGGGTGGGGGGAAGCACAATGGTGTAATCCATCAGTGTCTAGGCTTTTTTTTTTTTTTTTTAAACTGCAACTCCAATAAGTCTCCATGACAGTCAAGTTACTCAGTCACACATTAGGATTGATACCCACTGTCCAGGGTACAAGAGCTTAACCTCTGCTTCATTTTATGAGCAAAGCAAGCCTCCAGTGAACCCTCTGGGGTCTAGCGTTTTTTCTTTTTCTTTTTTTCCAACAGTAAATGAGAACTTGGTTCAGTGAGAGGGCTTTGAGAGACTAGACATCATTAAAGGATATTTAGTCTTGCTGCTTGGCACACACAGCGCTCCTACAGATTGCGACTGACACGCAGTGCTGCTTACTAGAACCAAACACATATGCTTACTGTTGGCCTAAGCCTGCTTCCACTTTTTCACCTCCCTCAGTCTATTTTTTTTTGTTTTCTTTTCAATGCACTCCCTATTATTTTCAGAGCTTTTAAGTAAGGTACAGGGAAGTGAAAACTCAAGTTTGGCTTAAAAATCACTGAAATAGTGCTGCTCCTCTTTGGGAACAAGAACAAGGGGGACAAAAAATAAAATAAAAATGCCTCGGTGGGTGCTATTTCATCCTTCTCAGCCATACCACTGTAAGGAATTGTTTTCCATGAATTTCCACAAAACACCAAGCAATTTGCTCAAGCCGTGCAAACCATTATTGTGAACAAGTCTGCATTATTATTTTTATTTATTTATTTATTTTAAATCGGTGTTACATGATCTTCCAATGGTAATGCAATTTAAGAGGAGACTAAAATGCATTAATGTCATTTTGACAAGAATTAATGCACCTTGAGTCTCACTGTAATGCACTGCATTATACTGAAAATTTAAATATGTGTGAACTTTTGTTATGCCATAGAGGACAGATGCCCAAACTGGTACAAAACACATACAAAAAACGTGCATTTCTTTTTAGTCTCTTTTTATTTGGAAATATCAATGATGTCTGAATTATTAGTAAAGTGCAAAATAGGGACTTGAAATAATCAAAGCTGTGCAATGTGGTTTCAAATGGCAATAGTCTGTATCTGGGGTAATAACCAAATATAAACATTTTTTTGAACCTTTGAAACCCAGAGTTAGCAGCAAAAATTTGGAAGAGCTATGCCTCACTTTAGCTTAGGCCACTGTTGTACGAGGGTGGGCTGAAAAGTTCACAGGCTGACCAAGGAGTTATCATATAGTGCATACAGTAATTAAATTTGGCATGCTTTAAATTCAACCTTTACTGATGCCAACTGCATGTTTTCTTTCCAGATAAACCCACACTGGATACAGAATTGAGGACTTGGAAAAGTAGCACTAGAGACATTTTGTGAAAATTGATCAAATTTGGCACCATGGTGTTATCAAATCTCTGCAGAAAAAAGGGTTAGCCCCCAAGGACATTCATGCGGACATGGCTGTTACATTAGGGGATGATGCTCCCGCTTTATCAACTATGCAAAAGTGGGCAGCTGAATTCAAGAGGGGTAGGAAGAGAACCTTGAAGATGGCCCAAGATCCGGACGTCCTGCCACAGCCACCACCCAAGAAAACACTGACCGTGTTCACCACATGGTGATGGATGACAGACGTTTAAACTGTTAATGCTGTAGGCATCTCCCGTGCACAAGTTTGGCACGTCAAAGGTTTCCGCTCGGTGGATGCCACGTCTTTTGACACCTGATTAAAAGCACACCAGGCTGGTCGTGACGCAGGTGAACTTGGCACTTTTTGAAGAAAATTCAGCCAGTTTTCTTGAACATTTCCTCACCCAAGATGAATGCTAGATTCACCACTTTGAGCCAGAGACCAAATGGCAGTCCATGCAGTGGAAACACCCGTCTTATCCCCCACCAAAGAAGGTCAAGGTGGTGTCATTGGCAGGGAAGGTGATGGTCTCCGTCTGCTGGGATGCAAAGGGCATTGTGTTCATTGACTACCTTCAAAAAGGCCATACTATCAATGGAAAATACTATGCCAACTTGCTGAAGCAGCTGCGAAAGGCAATCAAGTCAAAACAGCCTGGAAAACTGACGAAGGGGTCTGTTTCACCAGGACGATGCTCCTGCACATAAGTCCGTGGTTGCAATGGCTGCTGTGCATGACTGTAGCTTTGAGCTGGTTGATCACCCTCCATATTCTCCTGATTTGACACTATCTGACTATTTTCTGTTCCCCAACATGAAAAAACACTCGGCTGGGAAGCAGTATCGGACCAATGATTAGGTCATCTCTGCTGTTGAGGACTTTTTTGAGGGTCAGGATGAGAGTTTCTATACCATGGGAATCCAAGCGCTGCAACACCGATAGAACAAGTGTGTGGACAGCAGGAGAGGCTATTTCGAAAAATAAAACACATTTGGTCAAGTTTGACCACTGCATCATGGTCAGCCTATGAACTTTTAAGGGTTATTTTTCATGCAATATAAATCAAATGACAACTTTTTCCTAACAGATTTGGAAAATCATTTAGGAAGGTGAAATTAGAGTACAATTATTTTTGATGAAATTCAATAAAATTCTGCATAATTTATATATTTTTATAAAACATTTGGTCAGCTTAATCATCTGGACCATGTGCCTTACCACTTTGCATCATCACTAATACATTAATGATTTCTGTATGTTTTAATGGGAGTTCAACCTCAGCCTTATCCATTGTTTTTGTTAAAGGGGCCCAGAGATTTCCACATCATTACTGTGATTTGGGTCAGTAGTTAGTTCACTATTTAGTTTCCTCATTTAACAAATTTGTGGTGTAACCAACCAGTGTTTAAGCCCTTTTGCTGAAAGAGGCCCAGTATTGTTGCCATGCTCACAGACTTATCCACATGATTTTAACAAAAGTCATTCCGTATTTTCAGCTGATAAATTGCATTAAATTTCACAGTCCTTAAAGGAATGGGTGACGGAGCACTGAGCATCTACTGCACTGATTCAGCAAGCAAATGATTTTGAACTTGTAGCATTTCATTGATTTTAACTTAATAAGATCAAATTGGACCTCAGCTTACAGCTTTCAGGATTTCCTGAAGCACTGAGGGAAAATATTACTTTTTAAATAGAATTTATAAAGTTGTCAGTTGTTAAAAATTAACCAGTTGCATTATAATCCAGTAAAATTTTGTCTGATTTCCTAAAAAGGCTTTTGATCTGTGAACACAATTTCCCGTGCCATGCAGGTTAAAGCTGTATCATGCAAAGCAGCAGCCATATGTGAATATGATTCAGAAACACTGCTGTCTGCCCTGAGCCAAAGCTCATTCAAAATGGACTGAGGCAAAGTGGGAAACTGTTCTGTGGTCAGACAAATCAAAATTTGAATTTTTTGGAGAATATGGACACCATCCAGACTAAAGGGGATGGGGACCATGCGTCGTTATCAGCGCTCAGTTCAAAAGCCTGCATCTCTGATGGTATGGGAGTGCATTAGTGCCTACTGAATTGGCAAATTGCTCACCTGGAAGGGCACCACCAATGCTAAAAGATATATATTGATTTTAGAGCAACCTCTGCTCCCATCCAGATGACACTGCATCTATTACAACAGCATGGCTTTGTAGTAGAAGAGTCCGGCTGCTGAACTGGAGTGCCTGCAGTCCAGACACCTTTCACCAATTGAAAACATTTGGAGCATTATGAAAAGAACAATACAACAAAAAAGACCCAGGACAGTTGAGCAGCTAGAATCCTATATCAGACAAGAACGGGACAGTATTCCTCTCCCAAAAGTCCAGCAGCTGGTCTCCTCGGTTTTCAGATGTTTACATACCATTCTTAAAAGAAGAGGGGATGCTACAGAGAGGTAAACATGGCCCTGTCCCAATTTTTTTGAGATGTTGCTGTCATCAAATTCAAAAAGATCTTTTTTCCCCTCCCCAGTTAAACATTTGATATGTTTTCTTTGTTCTAATGTGAATAAAATATGGGTTTACGAGATTTGCAAATCATTATATCTGTAGAGCATCCCAACTTATTTGAACTGGGGTTTTAGAATAGATTCTTTATTTATAACTTCTTTATTGGTAAAACATTTTCTCCCTTGGTTACAACAGGTGAATATTTAACTGCACTCAAATCAGATTATGCTCCTTTGCATTATTTGGTGCACTGAGGAAAAGAGAAAATAAAAAGCTCTACAGGTCAGCCCCTTCCATTTGATCCATAAAGACTGTGTGCATCTTGGCCATTTTGAGGGGATAACAAAATCAGGATAATCCATTAATGGATGTATTTAATACATGTATTTAAAGTTTAAAGATTTATTAATCTTTCCTATAAATTTATCACCATCCAAATGCGGGGTGTATGCATAAAACAAAACATCGTTTAAGCAGGAAAAGTAGCCCAGACACGATAACAATTAATTGCAGCAGTAATCTTTCTTTACTCAGAAATGCAGAAACAGATGCCAAAAACAGGGTAACAGAGTTCACCATGAAGATAAGTGCGAGTGATGTGAAATAAAAGCAGCCTTAAAAAGAAAAGAAAAGAAATCACAGATATGCTTCTTTATGAGTTTATACTGTGTCCTTAATTCACATTCAGTCAGATTCTCACATTCATCACCTGCACTTATATGACAAGATAAACATGTCTCCTCCACATCTTCAGTAACAGCAGATGTTTGCCATTGCCAGGAAATAAGTTTGGCCAGCTGAGTTGTTTGACAAGTACAACCTGTCATCAGTGAAGTTGCTCTGGCGGAGAGCAGCCATCCTGCATGTCATCATAACTCCCTTTCTCTCCATCCCCTCCTCCCTTCTTTTCCTTTTCACTCCCTCTAGGATCCTTCACGATATCTTGTCTCTACTGTGACTCCAGAGCCGTTTTGTTAAATAATGCATGATTACTCCCATCAATGCCATAACACGCAAGCTTTAATTGATGCTGGAAGACCCTGAGCCCGCTGGTCCTCCACACTAGGAGCCAAAGCAGTACAGTGTTTGAGAGGTTAGCACATGTGCGCGTACGTCTCCAATTGAAGGGCATCTTCTTACTAAACTAATTCAGCCAATTACTGCACCAATTATCTTTGTGCAGTTCACCATGACCTTATAGGACTGGCTCTTGAATCTATTGGTTGCAGGAAAAAATTACAAACAGAAGAACTCCTGGACTAAAACCCAACTGCTGTCCCTTTGTGCTTATAGATGATCAAAACTGTATTTAATTCTACTGTATCTTCTGTCTGTTGCAATTCAAAATTTTCTACATTGTCATGAGACAGACTAAATGGAAAAATCCTAACTATTTCCCAAACTCCTGTTTGTGGAGGGAGGAACCACGAAATTAAGGAAAGACTACAATCATGGAGTAGCAGGCCAACAGTAGCCTAATGGTTAGTGCCTGGCAAAAAAAAAAAAAGATTCTCTGTGCCGACCGAATACCCATTTGCTACAGTTTAGCTGCATTCTCACAGCTTGTCCTCATTACACCAGTTTTTGGTGCCAATTATAGCTGACAAACTGGTCCTGGTGTGGAGGCCCTAGCCTGTGCAGATGATTAATTGCCTGATCTGACATGAACCCATCCTCCTTAATTATAATGTGTTTCTATTTATGTTAATTTATCAGCTAGAAGAAAATAATAACCAACTACTACAGAGAAAGAAAGATGGAGGCAAAAGTGAAAACAGAGGAGGGGAAACGTTGGAGAAGATCCGTTTGTCCAAGCTGGAAAGAAACCCAGCCCACAATCAAAAATGAGGATGAGTCTTCTCTCTATGGCCCTCGACCAGCAGCTACACGTGGACCTAGACAACAGCTGAAGTTGCTGCAAGACACTCGTGACATCATAATCATCTCTGAAGCGACAAAACACTTGATTATTCTGGAACTTAGAGAGCCCTGGGAAGAGCGAACGAGAAGGAGTGCACAAAGTAGCAGGAGGTGTTAGAGAAATGCCAGGACACAGGCTGGAAGATGCCCTGTGAGCCCAGAGAGGCTGGCTGTAGAGGTTTTGCAGGACAGTCACTCTTACAAAGTTCTCAAGCAACTGGGCACTACAGAAGAGAGAAGTAAGAGGGCCATTAAATCCATGAGTGAAACTGCAGAGAAAGTCAGTAGAAGACAGATGATCCATGGATGGTTGCTGCTGAGACACAAGTCGGGGCTTGGTCCCCACATAGGTCACAATGGTCGAGGGTATCTGATGATTAAAGACTTGAAACACCTCATGACTCCAGGAAATTCACTGAAGATGCATCCTGCACACAGTGACAAACTGTAAATGACCGCGTATGCACATGCTTCTTAATGCAAACCTCACAGAACGTCATAAATAAATATGTTTTAACCAATTATCAAACCAAATCAAATCAATAATAGTAAACTAGCTGTAACTGATCTAACAAATGTATTCTTTGGGTTTAATGTCTTCATTTATAACTGGTTTGTCTGATTTAAGAATGTATATGAATTGCTGTGGAATACATATTAGTGTACTAAAAATAAATTGCATGAAAAATGCTGTCTGGTTGCATTGGTGATTATGTTCTCATTCCCAAGTGCACTGCAGAATGCACTTATAATCTTAATGTGCCTATTCTGACTAACAAAGACTCAAAGATTGAAAAACATCATCAGCAGGGGCATTGGGTTTACAATGAACTATTACAATGCAATGAAATCACCTGTCCTTGGATGCTCTGAGTGGAAGTAAACCATTCAAGCGTATAGTTACTGCAACACATTAGGTAAAAGGTACATTAAAATTTAAGTAGCTGAATAAACCACAAGAAATTTTGTGTGGTCTTGGCTGTGGACGAGCAATCTGCGGTAGGTACAAGTGTTTAACTGGTGGCTAGCCTTTAGCAAAAGCCTTCCCTAGCACTATGAGCATAATGCAAACCCCATGAAGTCATTAAATCATAAGCTCTGACATGCCAGTTTCCTTAGCTTTAACAGCCAGCTAAGCACAGCAAAAGGTCAGCAGCATAGAAAGAGATGCTAAAGAGAAACAGGAGAACATGAAGTATGCAAATCCCCTACGTCAAGGCAGTGTTTTACAAGCTATGGCTAAACCCACATAAACAGGCTCTGGGATGAGCTTCTTCCTCTTTCTCTTTGATAAACAGTTTGCCTAATAGCTGGGATAGAACAGCAGGCCAAAAAAACTGGGATAAGTAGCCCATCTGATGACATCCCTCTTCACACACTTGATTGATTTCTGAGCCACCCCAGACTCAATGCACTACACATGCACACAAACCCCACTATCTCTCTCGACCATCAACAGACCTCACAGAATCAGCCGTCTCCCATTGGAGCCTCAATTCTGCCCAAGCCACAACCGCCAACTTCCTCAAAGATAATCCTCCTGGGAGGACAGAACTTTGAATTCCAATTAAGAAATTAACTGCTTCCCTCATTTTGGCAGCAATTTTAATTTCCCTTCAGGCCTGCGGATTCTGGATTGTGGAAACAGTGAGGTGAGGTGGTTGTAGGGAAAATGCTTGGAACGCTCTGCCCTGGGAAATGAAATATATCAGAGAGGTAGAGAAATGCTCCCAGAGTTGATTGAAAATCTATGCAAGTGCAAACATAAATCAACCAAAACTCTGTTTCCAATAAGGCAGAGGAGAACAAACATGTACCGTGGCTATCCTCCGTAGGAAAGCATATGTAATCACATGTTTTCAGATGTAATCACATTACCGCTCCCAGCTTATATGAGATAAGCATTTTGGTTTAACTGTTTTTTTTTTAAACGTACTCAAACCAACAACTTAATATCACACCCACACTATAATCGTATTTCACCCTAAAGAACTTTAATGTTAATATAGAATACTAAAGGTTTGCTTGATGCAACATCCCCACTCAGTGGCCTATTCAGTGCATCACAACGGTGTAAATGAACCACTAGCCGGTTTGTCTATTTTATGGCATATCCACAGTTTTGCTGGACCTAAGACTTTTCTAGATTCATCTGTCGTTTATCTCACACACACACATAAGATTTAAAAAAAAAAAAAAAAAAGCACAATAATAAAGCTTCATAGCTGTCATAGCTTGCTCTTGCTTGCCGACAAAAATGTCCTCCCACCACAGATTTGTATCATTTAGTACTTGAAAATAAACTGTCTGCCCAATCAAAACAGTAGGTTCCTGCTTATGACACGCTACTAACAAGCATGGCTCTGTTAATACGGCTTTTTAATATGCAATAACTAACGCTAGCTTTAACTGCTAGCTCATTTACACACCTCTTTCGTTGTAGCGGTGTTGTCAATACCGAGTAAACCGTACAGGTCCATCTGTAGGATATCCTTAGCCTTTCCGGACATTTCTGGTAAAGCGAGCTACGGTACCAATACAGATTTTTTTAAAAAAAAATGAATATACCACTCTTAATACAGTGGTTTTGCTAATTTAGCTGTATGTTGTGATTCCGGGAAGCATGGGTATGACGCTATTGACCTCTCAACCAGGATGGGCATTGCAAACTGGGTAGTGTAGTTTTTTTGTTTTTTTTCGTTGGGTTTTTCGCCACAGATGCTAGGGCCAGTTCACTCACAGAAATTGTTAACATTTTTTATTGTTGCATTTATTATTTTTATGTCGTATACATGCTGGGGGGGGGGTTGTTTTTTTCCTTTTTTTAAATTTTTGACCCATCTGTGGACTATTCATGGGCTCTTCATCCGTGACAAATCAGCCATCCCATGCTTCACTGCATAGGTGGCTGTTTTTATCTTCAATTCAGGTCTGAAACTTGTTATTCAGTACAATATCCTGCCTGAAATAAAAAAGTCTTACTGTGTATTTGATCCTATTTAGAATACAGCATAGACAAGACAATTATTTGTAAAATAAAAATCAGTTTTTTAATAAGAGACTTCCTGTGCCACCCTTAAAAAAAATGGCTGTTTTATTTGAGCAAATGGTTCACGTTATCATGGTTTTGCTGGTTTTGCTAATACCTAATATTGATAATACTCATAAAAGGACATATGTAGGCTCCTTGTTTAAGGAAAATACCAGCTTTCATTAATTTTACACTTAAACGCCAAATACTTGCCAAGGCTCCCTCAAAGTGTTTTCACATTTACTCTTGGACAAGAAACTTAACGGCTCATTGGACGTTTTTAACAAGACCAGAGCGCCCCCTGGTGAACAGCAATTCTATCTACAAATGATTCATGATGGTACAGCAGCGTTAACATGTTCATTCATGTTTGAGTAGTCGAAAGCTCGCCAAGGATTTTGTCTACAAAAGCTGTGTTTATATCGATGTGGGCACCCAGGCTCCTCTTTAGTTTTCATTTGGATTCATGGTGTGGCCTGCTTAGCTGTTAACTAATCAAACTTGCTCCAGCTTGTCGCAGTTGCGAAATGCAAGCAAAAACCTCAGCGTTACTGTTTGGACCTTCAGAAATAGATGATCTGGTATTGTTGTTTTCCAGGTATTAATCCATCTGTGGCCTAAGGTTATACGTACAGATTTTATATGCATTTGTTAACCAAGATGTGGTGTGCGGTTGTACCATTTCATGTAGGTGAAAGGATCCCCTGTGGTGTAACCTCAGAAACATGCCCTGACATGTACAGAAAGAGCTCTATTTTTCTTAAATTATGTGGGGGAATTTCAGAATTTAAGAAAAAGCCACTGGTTATTTACAAACATCACTCTGTCCAGTCAGAGTGTATGAAAACAGTGGCTTCTTTCAGTTTGTTAAGACACCTTTACAGGATACTAAAGATAAACAGGGCAGAAAAAGAAGTCATAGGATGTGGCCCAAAGATAAAAGATTATCCAGCAGGACTGGTTCAACCTTTCCAAAAACAGTTAGACCCAAAGCAATGATTTTCATTAAAGTAATACAGTCATGGTAACAAGAAAGTACACCCTCTTCCTGTCATGGTTCCTGGGTCCTCCTGGCCTCCCTGCCAGGCTCTCACCTGGGTGAGATTCATTGATTAACTCACCCGGTCTTCATGTGGTCATCACTGCTGGTGTGAAAAATGAAATGCAGCCTGTGATTCAGTAGCTTGCAGAATCAGTTGTAGTAACAGTGATGTCAAGTTAGCATTTTCTGTGTGACTTTATTAGTCTCTCGCATCATTGTGGAGGAATTTTAGCCCACAGCTTTGCTTTAGTTCATTAACTTTTCAGGCATTCATCTATGTACAGCTCTCTTAAAAGTCCCACTGCAACATCTGATTCAGGTTGAGGTCTGCACTTTGAGCAGGGCATTGCTACGCTTTGACTTTTTTATTTTTCAGCCATTCTATTGTAGATCCAATGTCGTGTTGCACAATGCCATTTTGACTAAGCTTCAGCTGTCAGACAAACGGCCTCACATATGACTCTAGAATACTTTGGTATACAGAGGAGTTGATGGTCAACTCAATGACTGCAAGGTGCTGAGGTCCCATAGCTGCAGGACAAGCCCAACATATCACCCCTCCACAGCTGTGTTTGACAGTTCATGTGAGGTGTTTGTGCTGATGTCTTGCATTTGGTTTTGTGTATTATGGCCACATTGTTCCAAAGGTTTTGGGGTGTGTTCAGGAACAACTATGCTATGTTGCTTTTAGAGAGAAGACGCTTTCTCCTGGCAACCCTTCCAAACAAGCCATACTTGTTCTGTCTTTTTCTAACCGTGTCGTCATGAACTTTAACATTTAACATGCTATCTGGAGGCCTGTAGCATCTCACATGTAAGTCTTGGACTTTTTCCATTTCTCTGAGGATTGTACCATCTGACAACTGTGTTGCACAACAACTTCACATAGTGAAAGCTTTGTTGTTTTTTTCACTTTCTCCCTACCCTTTCCTTTCTACCTGTCACGCCTGGCGTAAATAAATAAAATAAATGTAAAATACAAACATTAACAAGAGTAGCCCATTGGGAAACTTACAGAGCTATTCTTGGAAAAGCAAATATGTTTGGTACACCAGAGCATTTGGATCACATTCCAATTGCGAAAAATGCCAGATATGACAGGCATTAAAAAATAAAAAAAAATAAAAAAAATCACTGTACGGGGAATTATGCATGATGATGACGATAATAAACTGGCATTAGCTGTTAGCTTACCTCAAAAAAAAAAAAAAAAAAGAAAGAAAGCTAAGGCGGCAAATTCCTATTTTGTAAGCAAAATGCTTTCCCATTCTTGCGTTATATAAATATTCAGTTGCTCAGCAGTTCACTGTCCCTTTTGTTGGATTTTCCATGACATAATGTACCAAATGTTTTCAGTTTATGGGAGGTCAGGCTGGCCAGTTTTACACAAGACACCCTTCAGCACCGCACTGCTGTGTGGTTTGTAATTGTCTTGCTGAAACAAGTAAGGCATTCCCTAATAAGACCTCATCTGGATGGGAGCATAGGACAGTTTTCCACCTCAAAGCAAGTTCTCTTTTAAAAAAATGGTGAATTCCAATCCATCTTTACCTCTCTTGGATGTTATTTCTATACCCATCATTTTACTGGCCTGTGTCCTATTAACCTCTTTAGCTGTCTTTTTTTTTTCACATTACACAACTTTTCCAACTTTTTTTTTTTTGCGTCAGCCTTTGCTTGAATCAAATTTAAAATGAGCATCATATTCTTTTGACTGCTGCCTTTTGGACTAACCGCAGCCGATCATCTGCCTCCATCTCACCCTGTCCCTAGCATCCTCCTCTGTCACACCAAGCCTCTGCACACCTTCCTTCACTACATCCATGAACCTTCTCTGTGGGTTTCCTCTTTTCCTCCTTGCTAACAGCTCCATATTCAACATCCTTTCTCTGCACATGTTCGAACCATGTCAGCCTTGCCTCTCTAACTTTGTCTCCAAAATGCTCAACCTGAGCTGTCCCTCTGAACACTGACTTTTCTTCTCTTCTCTCCCTTCTCTCATCCATCCACCTCTCCAGGCTCTCTTCCACCTGCTCCCTACTCTCACCACAGATTGCAGTGTCATCTGCGAACATCACAGACTCCTGCCTGAGTCATCTGTCAGCCTGTCTATCATCATTGCAAACAAGAAGGGGATCAGAGCGGATCCCACCCCCACCTTGAACCCATTTGTCACTCCTACTGCACACCTCACCGCTGTCTCGCTGTCCTCATACATGTCCTGCACCACCATCACATACTTCTCTGCCACTCCTGACTTCCTTCCTTGGACCAGCTGCCTTTCCTCTCTTCATCTTCTTCATAGCTACCCTCACTTCCTCACTAACTGTCGTCCAATCATTCTCCTCTATCTCTCACATTTTCTTCATTCAGCAGCTCCTTAAAGTATCCTTAATCCCTCTAACCTGCTGCACTTCCTTTCCAGCAAATTCAAAGTGAGCATATTGGAGCTTTTTTATATTAACATTTCTGTTTCAGCATTTCTCATGTTCTTACTGTACTATTTAATTCAATATAATGTTTGAATAATTGGCAAATGACTGTGTTCTGTTTTATTTGCTTTATACACAGCATCCCTTCTTTTTTGCAAACAGCTGAGGTTTCTGTGTTAAACCATCACTTGCACTCCGTCCAGTGTGCAGTACAGTACAACAATACAGGGAAACGAGACAATGAGGTTGAATTGGACTTTGAAGATCAGATATTTGATTCCTGCTGATGTCTCCTGATCCTGTTCAACAAGCTCAGCGAGTGGACTGTTCTTTATGAGTTCAGAATATTTGCTCAGTGCCTTATGTTTACATCAAGCCATATCAGTGTAATGCAGCCATCCTGCATATTCTCTGGTTTAAGAACTCAGTAGCTTTTCTGACAGACTCCATATTTTCCTCCAGAATAACAAAAACTCTTATGCCGATGGCACATTGGGAAAGTTTTCATATATCCACCATTTTGTGGGGCAGCGAAATTCTAGCAAGCTGAGTAGCCCCAAGACGTGGAGAGAAGGGTAATTGCTTTTTATCAGTGATGTAGTGGATTTGTTGAAAGACTTCCCTAAAGCTAGCAATCTTAGAGAAAAGATTATGGCTGGGTGTCTTCAGCTTATTTCTGGATCCTGGATTCTGATGTAAATCCTTTACATACTTCCAGATTATGTTCAAATTAAATATGCCCCATTCCAAAGAAGAGAAGAATGACCACTAGTTCCGAATTCCCGAAGTCAAACTTGGAAATACTGCTACAGAAGATTCCTTGGGGCAGTTAGACTAACTGAAGTCTGGTTATTATTTCATCAGTCATGAGATAACCACATTAACTCAAGACTATAATAGGATTGTGCTCTGCTGCTGCACTGTGCACTTCAGAGAAGTTATTTTCCCTCCCGCAGCCGTCTGCCTGAGGCAAAGGTCCAGCGATGGGATGGGTGACTGTGGGAGGAGGTTCAAACCGCTGGCTGCGTTCAGCAGCGCAAAGCGATTCAAGCTGCACCACAGAAGACACATTAGAACCGGAAATCGGGCAATTGTGCCTTCAATATAAAACGTCAAGCGACCTTCGCGTGGCCGAATGCAACATAGTAATTAAAATTATATAAATAAGCAACTGTGTAACCTTAATGCTCTACATCTTTATCGCAAGTTTGCGTTCATGTTATTATTTTTTAACTGCATTAAAACAGTGTATGCATGCATTCTGAGACTGCATGGATATGATTTTAAGATGGTTTTCTTTCCTGTAAGTGTCTAATTTTCTGCTCAATAAAAGCATTATATATATATATATATATATTTCATGACTCATTTTTGTTTGTTGGTTGCACTTTTTCACACTGGTACACCTGTTACTGTTGTAAGGCCTGGCTGTGCTTTACAAACTCTTATTTATTTATTTGTATCGTTTTACACATCGCTTGTATTGTAACCACATTTCCAGGCGTGTTTGCGGGTTCTGTGAGTTCCCGCGAGCCATCACGTTTTATTCTGAGCTGCAAGCGGATGCTTGAGCGCACCGATGACGCTGCTTTGACGCGTTTCACCGCTGAGCGAAAGCAGAGGGGCCGTAGCTATTTGAAAGGGACCATCGCGTACCATGAGGGGCTGAGCTGCCACACACAGTGCCAAGATTTTCAGGGGTTCGCATCTCATCTTTTGTCAACAAAAACATGAGTGCCTGGATGACTGCAAAGCGCTCCCGCACCTAAGAGACTCCAGAGGAGGCGATTCTTGAAGTGTAGCTATATTAATGGAATAAAACCAGGTAAGACATCATACTCAGCTGATAGGTGATCTGTAATGGTGCAACACCGTTTTAAGCCGTTACATGTGAAGCAAGGGGAGGTTGTCAGTGCTATTAATATGTTTTCTTGCGTCTTTTTCCCCCTCGCCACTCTAAGGTGACTAAGTCCCGTTATGTTCCCTGGTATGTGGAAATATCGCAGCGCAAAGATCCGTAATAATGGGGCAGTGTGCAATGCAGGCTCGCAAAGTGACAGTCTTGTCGATCCATTCTGGAGGTAGTAACAGACTGTCTCTTTAAACCGATGATGAAAAACAAAAACAGTTTGTCCAGAAATCCAGCTGCGGTTTCAGGGCTGCGCTTGGACGTCATGGATTGTCACACATGGCTTTAGTCAAACTGCTCATGGTGGGATCGAAGACATCCACAGACAATCTGGGAGTAAAAGGCAGCCTAGTGCCACACTCAACTCCAAAATGCGCTCGAAGACTTTGCAGGCATGCCTGTCACTCCCTTAAGGAGCAGAGAGGAAATCAGAAGAGGTGTGGATGTTGCTTAAATGAGCACCAGATGTGCTGAGCTGCGATAATCATTTTGTAAATACAGAAAATAAACGATTTTAACGTGTGTGTTAAGCTTAAATTATTTGTAATTACTCAATCTCCAATTAATTAGATTAGATTCAACTTTATTATCATTGTACACAAGTATACAACGAAAAGTACCATAAAACCATAAATGGATTTGAGTTAATTCAGTCATTCTAGTTGAGGTGTTTAAATTAAATAGTCTAGCATTTCGGCCTGTTTCTGCTAAAGCTGGCATATTAGTATAAAAAATTTACTTTATATCTATTACTGTCACATATGTCTTTGCATAGAAAAGCTGTGCATATGTTTCAGAGGAAATAAATCAGCGTAGATGTCTGGATATTCAGAAGTGTTGAGGTTGTACTGTAGCAGTGGGCTGCTGTGTAGGCGGCTAAACCAGAGGACCGATGAGTAGGTTTGTCCTGTTGGAGTGAATCAGCCTGCTATTAGTGGTACATGTTCTGGCAGACAAGGTCGGAAAATGAAAGTCGCTTATATTTGAGTGCAGAAAAGAATATGCTGCAAACGCCAGTGCTGAAGAGGTAATTAAATTGGTTTTTACTTTTTTGGGTGTTATTTTTATGTGTTTATATTCTGAAATTAAAATGTATTTTCCACTAAAAAAAAAAAAAGGTGAGGCATTCTTTTTCTTTTATTTCTTACCTTTTGGCCAGGCTTCAGTTAGGAAATGAAAGTTCGGGGGGATTCCAGGATGCTGGATCGGCAGAAAAAGTTTTGTGTCTGAATTAGAAAAAAACGATTCATTACAAATATTAATTAGAATGAATAATAATCATAATTTAAAAAGTGATGAACATCGAGGACTCTTTTTTGTTGAGAATGTTCGAGTTGTTGTACACTTGATAAAACTGCATTTATTGCATTTTCCTGGGAACACTTGGGTTGTTTACGTTTTTAAAATTTGCTTATTTGGTCATGATGGGGGGGGTACCTTTAATTAATAGAAGAGTGGGCAGTAGATGGGAAAGTACAGTGAGCAAAGGGGAGTGGCACATGGTAAATATTCCAGGGAAGTTTCGAACCCAGGATCCTGCAGCCTTTTGGCATGAGTCGCTTGATCAACCACTTTTTCTGAGCACTGTTTATGTCAACCCTAAGTGGCCTTTTTGCTGAAATCTGACTTTTTGTACTATATTTAGTTAAAATTTTACATCTCGTGTACACTGTCACTTTGATTTTATGGGGTAACTTTGCTGTAGATCAGCTTTTTGTGCTGTGAAGTGTTAATCAGTCAAAGGATGCATCAATTGCAGATATCCCAGTATTGCCAAATGCTGTTTTACTACACATATTTTTGCTGCTGCTCAGCATGTAGCCCAGATGTTTGTGTTTGATCAAAGCATGTCTTAACTTAGGAAGTATTCCTTAGAAATTAAACTAGAATATCAAAAGAGGAACTGATGGTGTCATACCACCAGCATATTTATCACGAGCAGAGTTTCCTATCCCAGGAAAGTCCTTTCCTTCCTTTGCTGAACTGTGCTGGAGAGTCATGCTCATAGCACACGTTGCACACCAGCCTCTTTGAAGTGTCTTAGTCACCCGTGGCTTTGCTGGAAGTGAAATCCATTTACCAAAATTCTCAGTGCATTTTAATGACCCCCAGTATCTTCACAAGTATTCATGACTGTGAAAATTCTCCAGTTTTACAGTCGTCAGCTTGCAACTTTTGTTCTCTACTCGCTTTGGAAATGAGAGCACACTGTACCTCTGAATCAGAAAGTGTTTAAAGGATTACTGGGCATAACTCTTATTAGCCTGAAAGGGGGCAGGGAGCATTCATCCATTTTGTGACTAATGAACACAGCTCTTTGAAGAGCATTGAGAAGGCCTATTGTAAAACACCATTGTATGCCTGCTTGCTGCCACGGTAACACTCTCACTCTGGCAGCAGGACTGAAATGCTGCAGTCAGAAATGACAAATGCTTTGCCAGGAAATGTGAGAAAAGAAAGGCTTCATTTTACCTTGATTCTGCAGAGTGAATTGCAATTCAATTTGGAGGATGTTTCACAAGACATTAGCTTTGATGTCTGTAAAAATCCCTACTGGAAGGAGTCACCAAAGTCATTTGCAAGCAGCTTGGAATTGTTTACTAAGCATCTACCATGCAGAAAGCAGAAAGTATAGACTTATACTGTTGCCTAGATGGATACAGAGGAAATGTGAAGGCTGTAATTCCTTCCTTGCTTTTTCCCCTGACCTTTGTGCCCTGCATTGTGTTTCTCCATGCTCGCTCACTGTCTCCTTTGTATATCCTTTCCATACCAATTGTAAATCCAACAACTGGGGACACAGCAACCTACTTGTGTGGGAGCAGCCAATATTGCAACTTCAGATTGGACAAAGTATTTTTAGACTTTTGGAGAAAGTTTTCCCCTTTTCTGGACTAAACTCTTGCCTTGTTGATTTTAATAGAGTGTGGGAATGTGCCTGTGCTATTTGCATGCTTTTGAGGCTCAAGGTTTAGACAGATTGGTGAAACTGGAGACTGCACTCATGGGAAGATGCAGCAGAAAAGATGACTTTGTCGGATCAGTGGGTGCACATTAATGGGACCTTTCTGAACATTAGCTTTTCACAAGTGTGCAAATCAGAAAATGTTGAAATTCCAGTTCCAGTGGAATTTCAGTGAACTTGGAATTACATATATTCATACTGGGAAATACAGTGCAGCATTAAGCCTGGCTTTGTACAGTTTTGATGAGCTGGCAGTTACTCATTCCAGCGGGATTAAGATGGAATGTTTGTCAGAGTTGGTGATGACTGCTGACATATCTTTTACTTGTTTACAGAGTGCCGAGCTGTCGTTTCCCATTCTGGTTTTGATAAAGAATTGTTTTAGTCTGCTTTCTGTGGTTTGGGTAACAATAATAGCCCCACACTACACAAGATTACAGCATTTCAGCGCACCCAAGCAATATCTACAGGCCACAAATTTGCAGCATTTCCTGTAAAATATTTCAGTTCATCTGTACAAAACTAACAAAACTGTAAACCCTTTGCTTTCTCTTTTTTTTCCTGTCGTTTACATAGCAACAATGTCAGGAAAATCAGATGGAAAAAAGAAGTGGGCGGCAGTCAGGGATCGCCTGGGCTCCTCGCAGGATTCCGATACTCAGCAGGAGGCCAACCTGGAAAATTCTGATGCAGAGCTGTGCATCAGACTGCTTCAAGTCCCCACTGTTGTCAACTATTCTGGGCTAAAGCGCCGCCTGGAAGGCAGTGACGAGATATGGATGGTTCAGTTCCTGGAATTAAGTGGGCTGGATCTCCTCCTGGAGGCCCTAGACCGTCTCTCTGGGCGTGGATGCTCTCGCATTGCAGATGCTCTTCTGCAGCTCACCTGTGTCAGCTGCGTCCGAGCAGTAATGAACTCAGCAGCGGGGATCCACTTCATCATAGAGAATGAGGGATACATTCGAAAGCTCTCCCAAGGTTGAGCATAAATACACTTTCTCAGTATTGTGTTGATGTCTCTACTTATTCTCATGTGAAAATGAACTGAAAGTAAATGTTTCAGATAGTTGTATGTAACATTTTTAATATTGGGTTAAAATGGTCATAACTCACGTGATGAAATTATTCTCTGTGACTCACTCCGTCAAGCTGAATTTTCCAGTCAGGGACTTGGCTTTACATGCAGCCATGACTCATTAAGGGTCACTTAGGGACATCCCTGAAATTGTAGTGTCACAGTGTGCTGTAAATATTGGATTTCCCCACTTACAGACACACACTTATCTACAGAACAACAACACATCTTTAGAGGGCAAAGTTCAAGCGTTGTTGCCTAAAAGTCAGGGAAATAATCCTCTCTTAGGTCTAGAGACAAAGAGGAAAGAGCAGAGACAGGGAATTAATTTAAGGAAAACTGATAGATTCCACCTTTATTGATGTGTGTGACCATTATGCCGCACAGCCTTGGACACCTCCAACACCATGGTGAAGAAGCAGGTGTTTGAGCTTCTCGCAGCCCTCAGCATGTTCTCTTCGGATGGTCATCGCCTGGCACTTGACGCCCTGGACCACTACAAGGCAAGCTGATAACACGTAGAAAAGTTAGCACGAGTTTTGCAGGACTCCATTCTTCTTACATCTTAAATTTGGTTTCTCCTTCAGGGTGTAAAGACGCAGCAGTATCGCTTCAGCATGATTATGAACGAGCTACAGGCCACAGATAATGTCCCTTACATGGTCACACTCCTCAGTGTCATCAACGCTCTCATCTTCGGGACAGAGGACCTCAGGCAGCGTGACAGGATGAGAAAGGAGTTTATAGGTAGGTTTTCCATTCAGCTGCTGTTTAACAGTCCCATCATAGGAAAGTGACGCTGTGGATAAACTGTTAGCTCAAAGTGAATACAAAGGGGAAAAGCAGGCCCTCAGCAGGAGCACTCTTACAAATATATCTGTCACTGGGTCTGACTAAGAATAGGTCTACTGGCCTCATTCTCCCTTTTTCAAAATGCCTGAGAACTAAGAAAACCTCAAGCCTACACTGCATTGTGTATTCATGCATTTTGCACCACAGATCAGTCGAAAGAAAATATCCCCAGTCTTAGACTAATTAAACTACATTATACCTGGAATGCAGAGTAAGTTATTTCCTCTTAGGGCCATCAGAAAAAGTTCCAGCATATATTCTGGGCAAAAACTGGTTTAACCTTACCCACCTGACTAACCCACAGGTGAACCCAGGGCTCATTTTAAATGAGGAACAAGCTTTAACCACTAAGCTGCCTGAAGAGCACCACTTTTTTTTTTTTTTGATGGTTTGAGAAAGATGCCATAGGCACAGAAACACCTTTTCTCCCCACCCAATTAGTTTGGACCAATCAGCCACCTGACTGGCCACTCCTCCTTTGTGATTGCTCACCTGTGACTTCCTGGAATTTCCCCCAAAACTAACATATACTGTGCAGAGATGTGTGACACAATTTTAAGAGTAAATTTCCTAAAAAGCTACTAATTGAGTGTTGTTTTGCTTGGAGCTGTGTCATTTTGTATTCTTTTGCTTGCAGGCCTTCAGCTACTTGATGTTCTGCCAAAGCTGAGGTGAGCCATCCTTCTGGTGTTCGCATTTTAAAAATTTCAGCCTCTTAATGTCTGCGATGAAGTCGCTGCAGTTCATTTTAAAGGTTCCTTTTAAAAGTTATGATCATTGCGAGTAAAATAATGCTTTTGGGAAAATAGATTTTCGTAATTTATTTCCATTAATGGCATTAATTAGATCAGAGGTCCTTATCATAGCTTTTAAGCAAAAACTGAAGATGAGGTTTAAATAAACTATGAACCAAACTATGACCATAATATGCATTTATCTGCATGTGTGTGGTGTGCAGGGAGCAGGAGGATGAAGACTTGATTATTCAATGCGAAGCTTTTGAGGAGGCAATGGCTGAAGATGAGGAAGAGCTTTTGCGAGTGTATGGGGGCACTGATATGAGCAATCACCTGGAGGTTTTCACTACACTTTTTAACAAGGTGAGGAGAGGCTATTCGAATGGCTCTATCATCTAAGTGAAAGCAGGTTCCACAATACAGGAAAATATCTTTTAAAAGGCTACTGATTAAAACCACTTATTAGCCTTGTGCATATACCATGTAAACCTGATAGTTTGTGCAAAAATGTTTTTGTTCATGTTTGTGTGCAGGTGAGCAGCTCCCCAGCTTCTCTTCAGCTGCTGTCCATCCTGCAGACGTTGCTGGTGCTGGGACCGGGGCGCCCTGACATCTGGCTGGCTCTGGAG
Source organism: Pterophyllum scalare (assembly GCA_024447675.2). Taxonomy (NCBI): domain Eukaryota; kingdom Metazoa; phylum Chordata; class Actinopteri; order Cichliformes; family Cichlidae; genus Pterophyllum; species Pterophyllum scalare. Next base: position 22,994 of record JAMQGT020011479.1, on the reverse strand, counting down.
GCCATCACTAACAGGGCCATACTGCTCGCCCAGGACTGTGAGTCAGCACAGCAGCAACAATGCATTCACTTTAGGTCAACGCTTAAAGCAGGCTAATGGCTGTTTAATAGCCACATTGTGAAGACGAGTGATTATTCAGGGATGCAGACTGTACAGATGAAATGCAGGGAGCTGGTGGCAGCGCTGCTGAAAGCTTCTGTTGTAGTGTGAGAAGTTGATTCAAATGGTGTGTGTGTGTGTGTGTGTATTCTCTGGATTTGTGCTGCAGCTCAGATGGAGTCCTGTGAGAAGATCATGCAGCGGCTGATGTTTTATAAAAGAAAGAAAAGTGAAGATCAACACGAAGTGGACGGACCGCTGGTCAAAGTGGATAAGGCTGTGCAGACTCATGTAGACCACCCGGACACAGACAAGCCAGACAAAAGCACATTATCCTCTCAGAAGCCACTATGTGCCTCACCTCCACCCCCACCACCCCCTTTACCCCCATCTAACCAGTGCATGCCACCTCCACCTCCGCCGCCGCCGCCTCCTCCTCCACCACTATCCGGAGGGTTTGTTAGTCCCCCACCACCTCCTCCATTGCCCGGACTGACTCCACCACCACCACCACCACCCCTGCCCTTTGGTCCAGGGATCCCTCCTCCCCCACCCTTACCGGGGATGGGTGGTGGACCACCACCACCTCCACCTTTACCTGGCATGCCACCTCCACCACCTCCTCCTATGGGCATGATTGTGGCTCAGAGTAGCCAGGCCCTGGGGTGCAGCGCACCCACAAAGACAACTCGATGTCCCACTCTGAGGATGAAAAAGCTCAACTGGCAGAAACTTCGCACCGTTACTGGTAAATGGACACAGTTTATTTATTTATTTATTTTTAAACGGTAAAATTATATTCTAATGGAGCAAATGCTGTTAGAGTCTAATTTTGAGAGTGTGATGTCAACTTGGACATCTGTTAAAGTTTTGCATAAATCTATATTGCCAGTTAATATAGTATTCACCCCTTTTAAGCCCAATGTTTTAAATAACAATAATTATGAGGAAATTTAAGCAAAGAGGCTGGCCATTGCCATCTGTGTAGTGAACAGTTGATGGGAATGGAACACTGATATGAATAGCACTCTGAGTGTTAAGCCATCCAAAATTGGGTGTTAATTAATGTGGGTGTTTGAAGGATTCCCTCAAGTTTTTGGAAGAAGAGCGATAATCACTTGGCACAGTGTCCGTACAAAACGGAGCCACACAAGCTCATGACAGGTTACTCTCTTTCTTCGCGCACACAGATGGTCACTCCATGTGGGCCTCGGTTCAGAAAGATCCGCCTCCTCCCGAGCCGGACTACAGCAGTATCGAGCAGCTGTTCTGTCTCCCGGTGGCCGAACACAAAGACAAGGGGGCAGCTGCTCCTGTCAAGAAGGAGCCTAAAGAGGTGTGCTTGGTCAGCACTCGACAGCGCTCCTCGGAGCTGTAGTACACAAAACAACACGGCTAATGAGCAAAGCCGAACGATCAATAAACTCTTTTTAATCTTTTTCTATAGATCACATTCATCGATCCAAAGAAAAGCTTGAATGTGAACATATTCCTAAAGCAGTTCAAATGGTGAGATATAAAACACATGTTTTGATATATTTTTTGGCATATTCTGATGATTTTCACTGCTTAATGCTTTTATTTTCTGTGTCCAGCACAAATGAGGAGTTTGTGGCCATGATCCAGTCTGGGGACCGGACCAGGTTTGATGTGGAGGTGCTAAAACAGCTTCTTAAGCTCCTGCCAGAGAAGCACGAGGTTTGGTTATATTAACATGCTTATTTAGAGTGTTTTATCTTCTAATTACGGACCCACTTGACAATGACGCCGCACGTCTGAGTCACCTCCTTGTGCTTTAATGTAGATGGAAAATCTGAAGTCTTTCCAAGGAGAAAAAGACAAGTTGGCAAATGTTGACCGCTTCTACACCTCTCTCCTCACTGTGCCGTGGTAACCTTTTTATTTCATTTCTGCTTTGTGTTGCTCACGTACCTGCAATTTCCATGATTTTATTTTTATTTTATTTTTCTTGCGTGTCTTTTTAGCTATCAGTTGAGGATTGAGTGCATGTTGTTGTGCGAGGAAACAGCATCAGTGTTGGAGATGCTCAAACCTAAAGTCAAGCTTGTGGAGGAGGCCTCCCAATGTAAGTAAACCCTCACCTGTGTTCACATGCATTCAGTTGTAATTCTTAAAGGGACATTACACCTTAAAATTACATTTCCGGCTCTTCATCAGTCTATCTATAGCAATGTCTTGAATCCAGTGGAAGTAAATGGCAGCTGCCTTGAGATGGTCAAAGCAGCAAAAGTTGGATTTACTACTGCAATGTCTTTTTCCAGAAATCATGACCCAGTTACTCCAAAAAAAAAAAAATCTGTAATCCATATTTTGAGCAGTTTTATGTAGGAACTATTTTCTCTCTGACAAACCATATACACCTAGATGCCAAGAAAGGGAGGGAGGGTGTCTGGTTCGGTGGTCTCGTAGCCATGATATCTGTCTCGCTCTGAGGTGGTTTGAAGCCAGTTCAGAAAGAGCAACGCTCATAATCCTCCACCAGAAAAGGGTGGAGTGAGTTACTGTCACATGTGGAGGAGTTCACGTATTTACAGGTCTTGTTCATTAGTGGAGGAGTGGAAGATTGACAGATGGATTGCTGCACGATCTGCAGTGATGCAGACAATGTGTTAGTCTGTTGTGGTGAAGAAAGAGCTGAGTGTGAAGGCAAAGCTGTCAGTTAACTAGTCAATGTACATCATTTTGTCATGACTAAGCACTATCTGGACAGGTGAAGTACTTAGTCATCTGTATCCACTCCTCCACATCGAAAGGAGTCAGTTGAGGTGAGTGGACATCTGAGTACGATGTCTTCTGGTCGCCTCCTAGGTGAGGTTTTTCAGGCACGCCCAACAGGGTGCAGACCAAGGACATTGGAGAGATTATTTCTCTGGGCTGGCTTGGGAATGGCTCAGGATAAAGTGGTGGATTGAGGAAGGTGGTCTGGGCATCTCTAATGCTGCCCCATGAATCAGATAAGCAGCAAAAAAATAGATGGATGGATAAATAGGTGGATGGGACTATATCCGCCACCTGAAAGAGGCTAAATGGCATTACAGCTCAGGTAAAGGGAACATCCTAAATGCTTACATCCTGTTACACTGTCACAGGCACGTCCCTCTCAGTAGCGGTAGATGTGCCTCTACTGAAAAACGTTCCTGTACAAAACTGCACACAACAGTTTGAAGATATTTGTTGAATAACTGGAATATCATTTACGAAAATGGCACAACACACTGGATGAAAGTAAGGAAATTAGATTAAGGGTGAAGTGTCTTTTATATATAATTATTTTTTTAATTAGCTAGCTTAAAATATGCATTTTATATTAAAATTAACACAGTGTAATTAATTTCTCAGCTCTCAGAACGAGTACGCTCATGCCCAGTTTTTGCAGGCTCATCCTTGATGTGGGAAATTTTCTCAACTATGTAAGACCCTCGTCTCATTCTCATTTATATTTTACTTACGCTGACATTTAGACAGAGTTTGCATTCTTAATCAGTGGTCTACTTTCAGGGAAGTCACACAGGGAACGCTGAGGGGTTCAAAATCAGCTCTCTGCTCAAGCTTACAGAAACAAAAGCAAACAAGAGCCGCATTACGCTGCTTCATCACATCCTGGAGGTATGCAAACTGGCCATTATGCCCCCCCCCTCCCAAGTTATGAAACTGTTTAATCACCCACTGCATGGTTTGTTTTTGCAAAGGAAGCAGAGGCAAACCACCCAGAGCTGTTAGCGCTACCGGATGACATCTCAATATGTGAAAAAGCAGCAGGGTATGAAAATCTTTCTCGTTGACTCAAACTCATCTTTTTTTCTTTCCTAATGGTTCTCAGCTGATCTGTAAAAGTCGCATAACCTAGCACATGTCACTCTTTTCCCTCAGAGTTAATCTGGACTCTGTTCAGTCAGAAGCCAGTGCCTTACTAAAAAGACTGAATGAGACAGCCAAGAAAGTGTCCAACTCTGTGGAAGAGGTGAAGGAGCAATATGCCAAAGTTCTCGAGGTAAAACGCCAGTCTTTGCTGTTTCGCCAAACGGATGCGAAATGCATAACTCAGCACTGTTTTTCTGGCAGCTGGATCCACATCCCAAATGCTTCACTCTCTCTCTGCTGCAGGAAAATCAGAAGCTGTGTCAAGAATTAAATGAAAGATTTGCTGAGATCGAGAAGAAAAAGAGTGAGCTGGCTGTGTATTTATGTGAGGATGCTAATCAGCTGTCACTTGAAGAACTTTTCAGTACCATCAGGACTTTCCGAGAACTCTTCATCAAGGCGCTGAAGGTCAGAGAGGATCATTTGTTGATGTTAGGCATTAGGAGGCTGTCTTAGGACTGTATATTTGCTTGCTCTGCTTTCAAATATGTGTGAGAACACAGGGCACAGTCAAGTCTCCCTCCTGTCTGTGTGGGAGGTAGTGTTTTGTTTAACATTTGTATCAATAAACTGTGGAAAACTGAAAAATTTTAATATGTTTCTGCCCAAATGACGCAAAGACAAATTGCCATGTACATTTTGTACTTGCAAGATAGTGATATCCTTTCTTAACGATGACAGGAAAACAAAACTCGGAAAGAACAAGCAGCCAAGGCTGAGAAGAGAAAGAAGCAGCTGGCAGAGGAGGAGTCCAAGAGACGGAAAGGAGAGAATGGGAAAATAAGTAAGTTGTGAAGAGCACTGTGTTCTTTGGCTGTACTAAAATTTCTGAACATGATGTGAATCTCATGTATGAATGTGCCCTTCTTTTCAGTCAAGAAAGGCTTTGTGCCACAGAACGATGGCTGCATCATAGAAAACCTCCTGGCGGATATCAGAAAAGGTTTCAGCCTCAGAAAGACCCGGCCAAGGTGCGATTCGGAAAGCCTCCCTTCTAGTGAAATGCGTAGGGATACCTGCTCACCTGGTAAGGACAAGAGACTGTGGTTTCCATCCGCAGTTCCTAGCTCCGCTCCTGAACCGCTTAACCTGCGAGCCACAAAACTGCCTTGTTGGATTATTTGTGCTTCTACACCGCTCCCATCTTCCTAAGTTCGCTCCATTGCTTTTGCCTTGTCAAGCCACTTGATTGTTTCTTGTAATCGAGAGCCTTTTGTCGTCCCGTCTCTTTGCTCACTGCAGAACATCACCTATAACTTCATGTAGTAATTGTATGTATTGAAGAGCATGTGTTCTGTCCCTCAGGATCACGTGTGAAGCCTGTAGGCGAAGAAGCCGTCGACATGGCCACCATTTCCGCTCCTACAACACCTCAAACAGAGGGTCACCAGGGCACCACAGGCGAAGTGAACGGCTTCATAAGCCCATCAGAAGAAACTCCGCGAGCTCCTCAGCTGAATGCAGTGCACGACGGTTCAGTTGTGACTCCCAGCACACTCCCAGGAAAACCAGCTGCAGTGGCACCCCTGGAAAGACCTACATCGCTTCAGGCGGGTCAACTGCCAGAGAAAGATGCGACATCACCCATAGGCAGGATTCAAGCTCAGCCTCAGGTTAAAGGGGACTGCCAACCACGCCTCCCCACAAACAGCTTTTCATTAGATTCAGCTGAGACCAGTATCATCAGTCCATCTTCCCTCTCAGACTCTGACCTGCCGGAGGCTGCGTTTGATGACATGTGCAGCCCGGCACCTCAGCAGCCAGCAGACCTTAGCGTAAATGTTCACATTAGAGAAATTACAGACATGAATACAACACAGAGCATTGAAAGCAATGTTATGGAAGAGGGGAAAGGTGAAACTACTAATAAAACAAGCCATGTATCAGAGACTGCAGGACAAGAGAAGGGTCACGAAGAGAGAGGATACAGCGGTGTGAAAACATCTGGCAGAGACGAAGTCAGGAGCTGCAAAAATACAGACACTAAAAAGAATGTGATTGCACTCGGTGAGAGCATCAGGGGGTGCGATGTGCCAGATGGACTGGAGCCAGAAGATCTGCCATCAGTGTCTGAACAAGTGCCTCCTGCTCTTAAGCCAGAGCCAAAGAAACAGATGAAGCTCTTTAAACGAAACAAAAAGAAGAGTCATCAAGGTAACCTATCCATTCACTTAAATAAAGGTCACATACGGAATGCTAGTCTCTTGATGTTTCTTAAAGGGAAGCCTCTATTCATTTTGTCTCTATTGCTTTTATCGTTTTATATTTTTATGTACAGGCTATTTTAATATATGTTCATAGAAATTTTGACATAAATACATGCATTTTATTAAAGAGTACGAATGCAGTGTGCAGCATTTGACTTGAAGATTTAATACTGAATGGATTTTGAATCTATGGCCAGTTTGTTTGAATGTTCTGTTTTCCCATTCTGACTCTCTGAAACACAAGGTCACAGTGGGAAAGGACACACTAAACATAAAACAGGCTGTGTGTTGCAGTGAGGTAGGTCAAGTCGATGGGATGGCAAACAGTAAGCGGGAATGAACTCAATCATCGTCCGAGCTTTGTTCCAAATAACACGTCATTTGTTGGTCTAACCGGAATCTGGATCTCATTTGTCTGTGTTGTCCGACTTTTTAACACATGCCCACTCTTCAACACTCTCCCAGTGCAGTGCTTATCAGGCTAAACTCTTGTGTCTTGAGGCATTTCTAATGCCCGTCAAACTTAGGGGAAATGAAATCTCAAAGTACTGCCATGAGCAGCAATTAATCCTCTTTAAACAGTGATTAATTTATCAGATCTGATCTCAAACAGCCTCGCTGTTTGCGAAGTCTGTGAAGCCATTGTGGACCGAGTTATTTCATGAAAGCTGTCACTTTTGTGTCCTCGTCGTCGTCTTCTTCCTCCATATATTCTTGTCCATTCTCTGAATCTGCAACTGAGACGGCTTAACCTGCTAACAGTCTCGTGTGCTTCCTGTAAACTGTGCTTTAATTTAACTTTAATGACAGATACTGTATATGATTGTAAATGTATTAAAATGCTTTCTTACAAAAACTCTGAACCTTTCTAAGCCGATAATCACGTTTGCAAGCAAAACACTCCGGTGAGCGTGCTTCTCTGCCAGGGGCCTTTTGAGCCAGCAGTGTTGTATAAATAACTGTGAGAGATATTAAAGTATTTTTCTTTCGCACTATTGATTTTAGTATTTGTTCTCCCTAGGTGACTCCAGAAAAAGAAAATCGAGAGGGAAAAGAAAATGTTGACCTCAGACAAGAGTTCAGAACGGTATATTTTACTGAGATTACATTAATATTGACTGGAGGATGTGGAACTCTCCCTTCTGTAAACTTTTTCCTGACGAAGAAGAGCAACCGCATCAGAAGCTGGGATTTTTCACATCGTGTATGTTACCAAGTCACTTTATGTAAACTGGAGTTTTTTGTGTCTGTGAGGACTTTTTTTGGGGGGGGGCTAAATGTGCTTTATATGATTGTTGTAATATGCAGTGAATGTGTTTTGCTATTGTTTATATTGCAGCACCCATGGAAAGATGCAGTGTTTGGTGCAAGATGTTTAATCAGTTGTGAAATTATATGAATCTTCTGTCTTAATTTGTTATTCAAATGATCTGGAACAAAATATATAAAGACGAACTACAATGGATTGTAACTTTTAATGTTGGATATATTTTAATAAAATTGGAAGTTGCTGTTCAGCTGTTTGTTTCGGGTCACAGATGGCGGTACTGAGGCAATCCGAATCCGTTTGAAAAGCCTTAGAATGTAACGTTTAAGTAATTCTGCCTTCATAGCGGTTGTGTAAAGGCTGTTATCTCAGTGCCTGAGCAGCCTCGGAGATGATTTGTTTGAGCACGGCTACGTACTTCTGTGCGTCTGGCTCTGACATCATAGGATATGCGGTTACACATATGGCAATGCTGCTCTTGGAGACAGTTTAGTCTTCTTGAGACGGACAGACTCGAGGCACCGCCGTCATGTCGCTCGGCTGGTCGGGGAAAGACCAAAAAAACGCAAATCAACCCGCTGCGGTTGGACAGAAGCGACCGCGCAGTGACGCGGGGAACAAAGTGACGGTGGTGCTCGGTGCGCAATGGGGAGATGAGGGAAAAGGGAAGGTCGTGGATTTACTGGCGACCGAAGCGGACATTGTCTGCAGATGTCAGGTAAAAATCTGTCGGTGTTGTTTTTTTGTTTTTTGTTTTTTTGTATGAATTCCTGATCTCACCAGATATTCTGTCACTGGCGCCTGGTTGGGTGCAACAGGTGCTCAAAGCGAAAACACTTGCACCTCTGAGATCTTGGTATACTTGACACGATTGTAGCTGTGAATATTTTAACGCATTATAATAAAATGTCATATTTATGTTCATAGTTTCTTAACCTTTTTAACAGTCCACTCAGGAATTTAAATTGTGCAACAGGGAACTGCGACAATTCGCTTAAATCCTGTCATGAATAAGTGTTTTCTTTTCAAACCCTGACTTCTCTGTTAATACTTCGAATCACTTTTAAACGTGGGGTAAATTTGCTCTGACTTACTCTTTCAAATTGCATTAAATCATCAATAAAAACAGCTCCAGACAGGTCAGTCTGTGACCCCCTTGCGTAAGACACATAACGGTCAAGAGGTCACTTCAGCTCCAGGAGGCAAGAGGAAGCCTGTCAACAGCCTGTGTGTGTTGTACTACTGACAGGACTAGCACACTGTGCTCTGAAGGCTCGCGAGCCCAACCCACAGGCTCCAGAGGTCACATTCTCAGGCTGGTTTGATACCTGAGAAGGCCAGGTCTTAGCCAGGGGGAACAGAGCGGAGGATCCACCAGCACCAGCCAAGTCTGTTAGTTAAAATAGATGCTCGAAAAGCTCAGGAAAGAGGGAGGCTTATCACTTATCACAAAAATCAGACGGGGCATGTCGGTGCAGCTAAAAATATGTTGTGGTCTTGGGTGTTTGATTGCATGTCCTCCACGTGGTCATTTAATACAATAAATACTGTTTGACCTTTGATTTATAGGGGGGAACAATGCAGGACACACAGTGGTAGTGGATGGCAAGGAGTATGACTTCCACCTTCTCCCCAGTGGAATCATTAACCCCAAAAGCATATCACTTATTGGTAAAGGCTTCAATCTCTAGTCTTTACAGAGACACATTATTATTCAAATATTCAATATTGTTTTTTCCTTTGCGCTTCTAGGTAATGGAGTAGTCATACATCTACCCGGTTTGTTTGAAGAAGGGGATAAAAATGAGAAGAAAGGTATTTTAACAACAGTGAGTAAAGCTAGAGTATACTCAGATTAGTATGTAATATGTGTCATTTCTATTCTCTGACCAGGTCTGAGAGGTTGGGAGAAGAGACTCATTGTCTCAGACAGAGCTCACCTCGGTACGTCTATAGAGATGTTCTTTGTTTCCATTATATATATATATATATATATATATATATATATATATATATATATATATATATATACATAGCCTGTTCAATTCAGCTCTTCAGGGTTGCATCTTATTGCTCATTTTACTGTCTCTCCACAGTGTTTGACTTCCACCAGGTTGTTGATGGCTTACAGGAAACTGAAAGACAAGCACAAGAAGGAAAAAAGTAAGGGTAGGGATGGTAATGAGGGCAGGACACCATTCAGTGTGAGCCTGACCCTTTCCCAAAGGACACAACAATATATCCCACTATACCGTAATTAGTCATAAACTCCACTGATTTCAAACATTTTTTTTACATGACAGCATTGGAACTACCAAGAAGGGCATTGGACCTGCATATTCTAGCAAAGCATCTCGCACTGGCCTGCGTGTATGTGATCTTCTGGGTGACTTCAAGGACTTCTCTACTAGGTAGGAATGGTGTGTAATCGCAAAACGCACAAAAGAAAAACAACAACTCAGGCCGAGGACTCGAACCCATTTGTATGCACTTTTTTGTCATAATGATACGTTTTGCAAATCTTTTTAGATTCAAGAATCTTGTCCAACAGTATCAGTCCATGTATCCATCATTGACAGTTGACGTTGAGGACCAACTGAAAAAACTAAAGGTAGATACTGATGAAAGTGATGTTACTGAATGACTGTCATTGTTTACAGCACTGAGATATAACTCTGTTTTCTTGCTTCATGGAGGAATACGCTGAGAGATTGCGGCCGATAGTTAGAGATGGTGTTTATTATATGTACGAAGCTCTTCATGGCCCCCCTAAGAAAATTCTGGTTGAAGGGGCCAATGCTGCTCTGCTTGACATTGACTTTGGTAGGAGCCATAGCAATAACTTTTTTTTAACTGCATTTTGGATTTGGGGGGAAAAGTCACTGCTATTGTAAAGCATAAAATTTTCTATTTAGGAACATATCCTTTTGTGACATCATCAAACTGCACCGTGGGAGGAGCGTGCACTGGTCTCGGCATCCCTCCGATGAATATCGGTGATGTGTTTGGCGTTGCAAAGGCCTACACCACCAGGGTTGGAATTGGAGCATTCCCCACTGAACAACTCAATGTGAGAGCTTGATATTACCACAGTAATTGGCAAATGTTGTCACACATTCGGCCTTGGCCTCCTGGTCTCTGTATTGTAAAAAGAGACACATGGCATGTTATGTAACACAGTGATATTCAGCTTGACATGTACAGTTTGTTTGTGATCCCCCAGCTGGCACACAGGCAGCAGGGCTGTACACGCATGCATGTGTGTGTGTGTGTGTGTGTGTGTGTGTGTTTTGTGTGTGTGTGGGGGGGGTATTCTGGCTGAGTGCAGCTGTCAAATTTTGTGAGAGACGGCTCAAACACTCTTTAACTCTTTTCCAGATCACATGTTCACAGGGATAAATTTAGGGCCAGACTCTCGGTTAAGGATATATTTACTGTGTGAGCTGGGGTTAATGTTACCTGTGATGGGAACTGGCCATAAGGTCAAGATGTTAAAACTGTATCCTCTAGCCTATGCGATGTTTTATTGTACTCAACTGTGTGTACTTCAAGTCTACTTAATATACATATTTTTTGATTGCTATAGTTAGTTATAACAGGCAGAAGTGTTTATTTCCTGTTGACCGTAGGCAATAGGAGAGCTGTTGCAGACCAGGGGTCATGAGGTGGGGGTAACCACAGGAAGGAAGCGACGTTGCGGCTGGCTGGATCTCGTCATCGTCAGATATGCTCACATGATTAATGGCTTCACTGCGTGAGTGGTTAGGATAGTTTAAAAAAAAATCTTGCGCTTTGTTGTTTTTTTGTTTTACCCCACAAGCATGCGATTTTTCTGCACCGTCACACAGAGTGATACTGATGTACCACACACATTAAATGGTTTTCCTATGCCATGCCACTTATCCAACAGCATTGCTTTGACAAAACTTGACATTCTGGATGTGCTGGATGAAATTAAAGTTGGAGTTGCCTACAAACTCAACGGAAAGAGGATTCCTCATTTCCCAGGTAATGTAAAAGAGTAAGTCCTAAAAATAAATAATTCTGTTAGACATGTTTGCTTGATTTGATGACATTTACCTTGGATTGACTCGTTAAAGAATTGGTAATAATTAGTTTCTTTTAAACATAGCCAACATGGACGTTTTGCAGAAAGTGGAGGTTGAATATGAGACCTTTCCTGGTTGGAAGACAGACACTTCAGCAGCTAGGAAGTGGAATGACCTCCCAGCCAAGGCCCAAAACTACATCCGCTTCATTGAGAACCACATTGGAGTCCCTAGTATGTTTGACACAAAATAATAACAAACTTGTGCATCTACATATGAGTTTGCAAGTCTCACACATAATCAAATTTATTGTGCTTTTTTTCTCTTTTTTTTAGTCAAGTGGGTTGGTGTTGGAAAGTCCAGAGAGTGCATGATCCAGATGTTTTAAACCTTGATCCTACCCTCTTACCTTGATGGAAGCACTGACAGTGTGCCACGATGTGGCATGATTTCTTCACCTTCCCCTTGTTAGATAATAAACAAATATTTAACCTTTGACCAGCGCTGACTATGTTTTGTGGTGTTGCAGTTAAACATCTCACTGTTTTTTAAATCCAGATTTTGGATTTAATTATACATTTATGCCTACATCATCGATTAAAAATGTGTATGTGTTATCATGACCCCACACAGAAAATGTTTAGGGCCATAGTGGTAGATCACGTTTTATATCAATTTGATTTCTAGAGCCCAGCCTTACTGTGCGCAGACTAAATATAATAGTACATATATTATTCATGCACTGTTAGTTGAATGGATTAGGGCTATGTTGACCCCATTACAATGACGAGTTAGTTTACACACTGTCATCTTTTCTTTGATTTCTAAAAAAAATCCATAACGCACAAGATCGACAACAGTTCGTGAAGGCATCACGAGAAGCATAAATCACGTGTGAAAGAGGCGCGCTTTCCTGATTGGGGCTGAACTTCCACGTGACGATAAAACGTACTTGTGATTGGTTCCTTTCTGCATCTATTGCACTTTTCCCGCAACAAACAAGTGTGAACCTCGGTGGGTGTACGGCACAGCACTTTTGGCAACTAAAATGCCCAAACGAGCTTGTCCGTTTCCGGAAACATTTTCTTCCCAATATAAAATACACATTGGGCAACAGGAGCTGAATAATTATGGCGTGTTTGGGAACAAGTACAGGCAAGAAATATACGGTAAGTTCAGCTTTCTGGATGCTGTATGGCGGCGTAGCATCGTTAGCTAATGTTAGTGTCGTCGTTGCGCACATACTTGATTTCGCCTGCGCTGTTGGATTTAAGAATATCTTCCTTATACATTAGTTTGAAAATCGCATTGGTCGGTTTTTGTGTGTATGTATAGTTAAAGTAGGCGACTGATCCTGCGTTGTTCACGAATGAGTCCAATAAAACTGACTTTAAATCGCTGCGGACATTAGCTGCTTTAACACAGCTGGCATGCAATTTCACCCACGAGTGGGTCTCCTTTTTCTTCTTTCTCATAGAAAAGACAAAAAGCTTACTCTTCAACGGTGCCAAGGCGGTGATGGGTAAAATTTGGACTGCAGAGGAGAAGGCCATAGAGCATGAGCCACCTGCATGCAGCCATACACTCCTGAGAGGGCAGACACTGATTGGACATGATGGGAGACTCACAAAAGCAAGTGCTCCTCAAGGTGAGCCTGAACTGTAATAGATGATGGGAAGTGTGCGTGTTTGTAGGTATATTTTGGCCAGGATAGTTGAGGCACCCATTAAAGGATCCACAGAAAGAAACAAAATGAAGAGTTAATTAAAATGTGTAAAATGCAAACTAGACCTTATGTAAATTCTTCATCACTGAACCAAAGAGGAGGATAGCCAGCCAGCAAGCCAGTTGTCAGTTCCCAGTGCAGGGTTGTCTGGTGATGCAGGAGCTGACATAACCCCCAGTACAGTCCCGGATATAAGTGTTGGCCAAAAAGTAAACAAAATCTGTACATGTGAAAACAGTGACTACTAGTGGTGAATCTGAGTTTGGAGAAACATAAATACATCTATATAACTTCCAGTTATTGTGTTGCTGTTATTGATATCACATCCAAGACAAACCTTTTGCTTATATGGCTTATATAAATAGGTTGTATTTATACAAATCAATCTTTTAATGACAAATATATCCATCAAGTCACAAGCGCATGATAGGGTTCCAAGAGAGGAATTGCTGTTCTGTATGATGGAGTCAAGAGTGTCAGGTGGGTGGTGCAGGGCATGTATGAGGACAGCGAGACAGTGGTGAGCTGTGTAGTAGGAGTGACAGATTGGACTACATCAGGGATTGGCTCTGAACCCCTTCTTGTTTTCAGTGGTGATGGTCAGGCTGGAGTCTTTGTGGACTATGATGTTTGCAGATGACATTGTGATCTGTGGTGAGCGTAGGAAGCATGGGAAAGCAAGTCTGGAGAGAAGAGGAATAAAAGTCTGTAGAAGCAAGACAAAAAACCTGTGTGAATGAGAGGGAGACAGGTGTAACAGTGAAGCTGCAAGAAGTATGATGTGGATAACTTAAAATCCCTGGGGTCAGCCATCCAAAGCAATAGACGGTGCATAAGAGAAGTGAAGAAGAGAGTGCAGGCAGTGTGGAGTGGGTGGAGATGGGTGTCGGGGGTAATTTGTAAAGGATAGCAAGAGTGAAAGGAAAGGTTTACAAAATGGCAGTGAAACCTACTTTAATTTATCATGTGGAGACGGTGGCACTGACAAAGAGAGAGGACGCAGAGCTGAAGATGCTAAGAGTTTCATTGGGAGTGACCAGAATGAACAAGAATGGAAATATCAAGGGACAGCTCAGGTTAAGCGTTTTGGAGACAAAGTTGGAGAGGCAAGGCTGAGATGATTTGGACATGTGCAGTGGAGAGAGAGTGGATAAATTGAACAAAGGATGTTAAATATGGAGCTGTTGGGGAGGAGGAAAACCACAGAAGATTCGTGGATGTAGTAAAGGAGGACATGCAGAGGATAGGGTGACGTAGAGGATCTGCTGTGGTGACCTGTAAAGAGCCAAAAGAAGATCCCCTAGGTCACAAAGCTTTTCCTGGCAGGCTTGGATATCTTTATTGAAGAATAAATGTCCATTTTTTTCAACTCTTGTTTCAAAACTGAATGCAGGAGTTTGCTCAGTCCAAAAAGCTGGTTGGTTCAGTTCATGCTTTTGACCAGCAGATGTCAGGGTTGTTCCAGGTTTGGATGCTTAGTTTGGTTGCTTTTTAACTTGAGTGCTTTACTGAACGCTTTGTTCCAGTGCACTGTACGGATGTCTCTTTTTTGTGTGTGTAGGTGCACCAGTGGCTGCCACACGTTGCTGTGTGTGTCAGAAGAGCCAGGGGTCCAGAACAACATGCTCACAGTGTGACCGACAGGTCTGTTCCTCCTGTAGCCAACAGTGCTCCAGCTGCTCCAGCCTCTGTTGCTCCGTTTGCACCATCGTAGAGTAAGTCACATTTTGATTTCTGTTCTAGGGCTTCAGTGTGGTAGTGTACACATGTACCAGACATTGTTTAAGTTGAAAACTTAAAAACAATGTCACTGTTTTTATCTTGATTGGCTGATTGCTTTCCAAAAATAAAAGGTGCAAGTAATAGTGTAACTAGTAAAGTCTCCAAAGCTTCCACCTTTTTATATACATGTGATTGTACGGTGTGTGACTAATTAAAAGACAGGAAAAGATGGGCCTTAAACCACGCATGCATCCATGACTGAAATCCTGCAGCTCGGGTATCATTCTCTTTCAAACTGACACTATGCATGCTGAAGTCAGTCACAGTAGGTGTGTTTTGGAAAAGTGCTTGTAAAAGTATTCAAGATGTGCCATACAAGGTGTGGGCTTCAGGCTGTTAATCATCATCTGCTGAAGGGTTTGCTTTTGTGCTTACACTGAACTGAAGACATGTCATGACAAATAGAAAAGGTTACACCCCTCTAGTCTTGTTGGCCGCTCTAAGAGCTTTCACACATTCATACAGTGCTTTTATTTCACGTTGCTCACCAATAATTCATATCCCACACTGGAAGCCCTTCTTAGGGTTCAGTATCTTGCTTTAGGACTGATCGAGATGAGGACACTTCCAACAGCTGGGAATCGATTCAACAGCCTTCTAATTATTGAATGACTACTCTGTGAGTCTCAGTTGGCCCTCCTCAGTCTACACATATTTCACAATGACAATTTTAAAATGAACTGCTTTTTTTTTTTTTTTGTGAAGGACGTTGATGATTTATTATGAAAGGAAAAAAGATGCATCCTACTTACAGTATTCAGACCCTCTGAATCCACTTTGGGTTGCTCTACATCTCTTTGTAGTTGAGAGTTAGTCCCTTTGTACCTTTTTTTTTTTTTTTTTTTTAAATAAATTCATTGGGAATAATTGGCTAAGACACCCACCTGCCAATACAAAGTCTCATAAGTGTTGGTGTACATCAGAATGAAAACCAAGTATCAGGTTGCATTTGAATAGTCCAGAACCTCTTATGTAGCTTTCCTAAACACTTGTAGAATCAGATTTGACGCTGTACAGCCAAAGGTGCTTCTTTAATATTTAATGCATATTCTTAACTTTGTAAAAACCTTGCCATTGTGGAGGTTTTTGCAGTGTTTCTGTTTTCTTCACACCTTCCTTCTGCCTCTTTCACACTATAGAACTAGGAAGTCTACATTGGCCAGGAAATTGGGCGTTTGGATAAGTTTTGGAAGCAAATTGAGTAAGCTCGTGTTGCACACATTATGGAGACTCATTCACAGAGAGCATGAAATCCATGAGAACAGTGAAATATTGAAGGAAGAGGTGGATGATGTGCATGGCAGCGGTCTTTAAGGGGCATTTTTGGCAGTCTATAAAAAGTGATATGTCTGTGGCTAGCAACTGTACACTTTGAATCAATATTTGTTGTCATTCAGGGACGACCGTGTCAATGAAAGCCAAGTAAATCTCAGATTGTGCCTACCCCATGTAAATGTGCTGCATGAAGCACACATTAGGGGTCATTTTTAAATGATGTGGTCCACGGTCAGTCTGGTCCCATGCAAATAGGGTTATTTTTAGGAACTTGTAGGGTTTCAGGTCATTTACGAGGTATACAATGGGGCAGGTAGGGTGCATCCATGTGTTTTTGTGTAAATAGTAAATTAAATGTTCTCTGTCCCACAGTTACAGCGGACGATATGATGAAGTACTGTGCTGCGGTTGCTCAACGTAAAGGAAGACCAAAGGATGAATGAGATGTTTATATGTGTAGTTGCCGCATATGAAATATTACTGAGACTGCATTTTATACCTGTAATGTTTTTATGTGATCCAGATGTTTTGTAAATATGTCTGTCATTCCGAAATTAACTGAAATAAACGTCAACACTTTTGTATACAGCTCTTTGCATCTTGATTTGTGTTTTTAAATATGTATTGTGTGATATCTGATCAAAAATTTGAGTTGCTCAGTGTTGTGTTTATAATCGTCAGCAGGTGGCAGCAAACTTTAAGCTACTTTGAATGAGTTCCTCCTGGACTGGGCACATTCACAGCTTTCTCTGTGGGTGAACAAATTTATCTCCCTATGCTAAACAGGCAGAGTTTCAACCTTTTAGTCAAAGTATGTAAGTTTTGTCTCGGCAATGATAATGAGATTCCAATCCAGCCTTTCCCAACTGACCTTGAGAATCTTCTACCAAATTTATTTATTAAAACGCATACCCAGAGGTTGAACAGAACCAGACCTCTGCGGCAGACAATTTGGCTACAGCCGGCCCTGCTGGACACGACCTTGAGGTGCAGTCATCACTTTCTCTTGGCTGCTGCATGTCACTGGTGATGACTGGTTTCAGGGTCAGGTATTGTGCACTGTGAGTAACTGTTCTTGGCGGTCAGCACGTCTTTATAGAAATCAATCATGTGGTATGTTTTTACAGATATTAGCTTGGATGAGGGCGCTTCCTGGAGCTCGTGGCAAATGCGCCTATTAGCTGTTGAGTCACATCCCATGCTCAGTGGGCCAGTTGTGGCTGCAGTCTTAGGGGAGCCCTTGCAGTTGGTGTCCGAGGGCACCGCTTGATTTCTGGCTGAGTGAGCAGACAGCTGCTGGCAAGCAAGGCGTCAAGTTGTCTGCACATTTCTTGATAAGACTCGAAGAATCTCAGAGATGGGCATAAAATACTTGAAAGACAATTGCTTTTGAAGTTGCATTGTTTTTAAGATTAGACTGTCAAATTGATGGACAGACAACTAATGGTATAAATTACAGATTTTGTAGGCTTGAAATAACCTAATTTTTAACATATCTCATAATGTGACTTTTTTTTTTTCTGTTAGCTCCAGTTGACTTCATTTCTCTATCTTTTCATCTGGTCGTAGAGGATGCTGGTGCACCCCACCCTGCTTGTTCAACACCATCATGGTGTGATGACTTAATGTAACTTGAAAACATAAGAGTGCAGCTGTCCACGTTTTCAGCACAACCCCTATCCATGACACCTAAATGACAACAAGGTCACGATGTGCTTTCCTCCTACCAAGAATGGTCCTCGTCCCTTCCTTGGTGCATCTACGGCCGCGAGGAGAAGGGGGCCACATAATCACCCACAGCGCTCCAGACAGGACCAACTGCAGTCGGCCAGCGGGAGCACGTGGCTTTGTCTTTCACCCATTCTTTTGGGGACCAGCTGTGGTCTGAGTGTGCCGAGCGTTGAGCCCAGTGATGCTGCTGCTATAAATATGCGTCAACGAGTGTGAGTAAGTGACAGCTGTACAGTGGACCAAGGACACACTGTCTTGGCACCGTCAGGGCGAGCGAGTCCAAAAAAGGCAAACCCAGTGTGAGAGCACTAGTTGATATGTATTTATGCACTTGCAGCAACTGATGTGTGATGTTTATGTTGTAGATTATTTTTAATAGCCTCAATCCTGCTTTAAGTATGGATGTAACGCGCCACTGTCACAGCGCGCTCTTGTCAACTGAGGATTAAATTAAGATTTTATTGGAAAGCGTTCCTTTAGATTCTCTGAAAGTCAAAATAACAGCGCCTCTGAAATTAAGTGGATGATAACAAGATGCATGTGTGTTAATATGGAAAGGGGGAAGGGGTGCATGTGTGTGTGTGTGTGTGCTGTCTGTACACAAGTGCATGTGTGACTGTTTGTGTGCCCTTTTCAAGTGTGACCACCTGTCTTTTGTTAAGAAATAAATAAATAAACATAGGCCACACCAGCTGTCCCTGGCAGTCTGTCCCTTCAGAGGTCAAGGGCTCCCACCGCTGGCCTTGTTGAGGTGGTGGACACTTACAACTTTCCTCTCAACTTCTCTCAAGTACCTCTAAACACCACGCACACACAAGCACACACAAGCAAAGGCACTTGGAGGCAAATGAGCTAGGCTTTGAGCCTCAGAGAGGAATGTTTTATTACACCATTCAGTTACACTGCACATATCCCAGCTCGTCACCCTGCAGCTAAGCTCTATCACATGGCCTCTGCTTTCCATGTGAAGGTTTTGGTCCATAGGAGACACACACACGCACTCACCAGGCAGTTTAAGCCCCTGGGTCCCGTTTGGCAGATGTGAGATGTTGGTGCCAGTGAGCGCTCTGAGGCCTGCTCCTGTGGATGTTTACAGTTTGAGGTGGCCACAGCGTTGCAGAGGGCCCTTATTTACTGTGAGCTAGCTTGGGCTTTTCGGGGGTGTTTATGAATGATCTTGGGAGGACGTTGTTTTCTTTTATGTTGGAGCTGCCAGGCCAGCGCCGCTGTGTCGTCTGTTTGTGCATAAAGTACGTGCTGGGGAGCTGCGCCAGACAATAGCCTGGCTGAGCTCACTACCCACGCACACAATAGAGTGGTGAGATGAGGCCGAGGTTTGGGGCCATGGTTTTGGGGACTGTGGGGGTGGAGGTAGGGGTCAGATGGGGGCAGGGGCAGATGGATGCAGCCCTTGTCTATATGGCGTTCCCAGAAAGGGTGAGATGGGATTTGGGGGAGGGTGGTGGGAACCCGAGCACATCCCTATTGGGATCACGTAGCAGAGCAGCTGGATTTCTTTCATGGTGCAGCAGGGAAATAATTAAAAGTTCTTGCCATTGAAAATGTCCAGTGAATTGGCATGAAGTTCCTCACACACACACATTTGAAATGTGTTTATATGCACATGTGTGTGTGTGTGTGGTTGTAGCAGGCACAATCAAGTTGAGTTTAAGTAATAATTATAACAGTCAACTGGGTTTGTTTATGCCAGGTTTATCTCCTTTGGAGAGTACTGGTAACAGGTCAGAAACAATGGGGGCCCATCCTGAAACTGCTCTGTCCTTGAGCTCAGTTTATGGTTTCAGAGGGATATAGCCTGTAAGACCAGCAGTATTATCACATTCTGTTGTCTCTGTACACATTGCAGCGCTGCCCACACACACACACACACACACACACACTGTCTGCCTTATTGTTACTGCTATGTGTCAGACGAGGGCTCCTCTATAACGTTCTTATGTTGTCAAAGTCTACTTTTAAGTCCTTATTTAATTGTCAGCTCATCTTGTGCTGATAATTTACTCGTGACTGGGGTAAAAGAAAGAAAGAAAAAAATTGGTGCGAAGGTGAAGAAGTAGTAGCTGGAAATGACCAAACTCCACACAAACAAAGAAAGTTGTTCCATTTAATTCTAATCTTAATAAAGACCTAAATCAAGATTGTCACATTTCCACAGCACGCGCACACACGCACACACACACAAGCACACTCCAAAAACTCAAAGAAAATGCACATACATTTGTAGATCAACGTAAATTGCCTCAATATCTAAGCAATGTCAAATCTGCTTAAAGATTGTCCTCTAATCTCTACACAACTAACACCGAAGCAATTCTTTTTACTATAAAATATACCTTTTCTTATTAAAAAATTATATTAAATTCTAATGGCACTTCTACAAATTCTATTAAAAAGATTTTCATTTGACATTTAGATGCTTTTTTCCTTTCTTTTTTTTTTTTTTTTACCAAATTAAACTCGAGACAGTCAAAATGTTGCACAAGAAGCATATTCAATAATAAATATTTCTCATGATTATGCACAATTTCACAGTTGTAACCTGCAGAGGACAAAATTCCAGTCATTTTTAGACTCAAAAAGATGATACAGCAATGAGTTAGGCAAACGCTGCCCTCGATCAAAAGTAGCGCTGTTTCAAGTCGACGACAATCAAAAATCTCAGTGTTTCACATTCAACAGTGACAGTTTGAAAAAGAAAAAAGGGAACAAGTTGTTATTTCCCAGTAGTATTGGCTACTGATAAAAGCCAAAACACAAAAATGCTTGACTGCAGTTTAACAAGTCCAGAACAAAAATTTATTCACACACATTTCAAAACTTCAGTGTAAGCTCTCGCAAAGCAGCTATAATAAGAAATGGACTTTCATATTTCAGTTTTAGTCTCAACGAACATTTTTTTTTTTTTGATATGATTAAACAGGAACAACAGTTTTGAATCGTTACAGAAGGGCCGCTGTTGCCGTGACGCGAGCTTTACCGCTGCCGTCGAGGGCAAAAAAAAAAAAAAAGTACAGTATAGAAAAAGGGCTTCTCCAGATGCAACACCTATCCGTGTGTCTACAAGGCACATTCGGTGATCATCCTGGAGGTATAAATAAAGGACTTCAAAACAAGAGAAAGAAAATACTTCACATGATGTTAGTTTCCTACCTCTGTACACATGTACATTAGAGAACAATTTCAACTTGCACCACAACGTTCCTTTAAAAACAAACTGACAAAATCTACGTTGCTGTGTGTTCTGATTAAAATATCTGTCATCAGCACTACGTGACGTCTAACTGAAGTAGAGCTACTGTTCTGAGAACGTACTGAAGTGATCTAAGCGTGACAAACAGGAGTGTTTTGGGGGTTTTTTTGTCCGCTGAGCCCCATTGCTGGCTTCAGGTCAGGGAGTTGAATAAAAATGCCGTAATTGTGGGAGAAATTTGGCTTGGGGAAAAAAAAAACAATAAAAAAAAGACCACAGAAAAACACCTAAGGGTGTCTATTCTGAAGTGGAATCGTAAGATTGTAAATTTTAACACTTCAGGGGGGAAGATCCTCTGAAAATTCTAATATTTTTTGTTTGATGTACAACCAAATCATGCTCATATCTCCTCCATGCAGAGGAACAATGAAGCATGCTGGGATGGGGGGGGGGGGTTGTTCTTTGATGCCTCCAAACAATACACCTGTTTACAATCTACTCGCTCTCCCTTTGCTAAATACATTTCTCACATTCCAATGGCTCCATTCAATACAGAGTGCAAAGAGAGACTTGGAACACCCCCACCCACCCCCAGCTACCTGGGACTTGCTGGAGGAACAATGCCCGTATTGTCACTTCTATAGGTAGCCAGTGCTGTGTCAGTGTGGCTGTGCTTGTGAACAACCATTTCCTCTGGCAGAACAGCAGTCTTAGCAGTATTAACTGCTCTGATTTGTGGTGAGGCGGAGTCCAACAGAGTCTTGAATATGGAAAAGGAGCCAAACTCCCCGGGGAAGACGTGACACTCAGAGACTGCAGCCTTAACGCGACACCTGACTATCCGCACCTTAAATGGGTTTGTAACATGGAAAACAAACCATTTGATAAATATATATATTTACATTAAATATACAAATAGTAAGAAATAGCAGCCTAGACAATAGTGTTGAAACTATATGCATGCTAAAAACAAGTGCTTCTCTATGTTCCGGTTGACAAATCTTGAATACTCCGTAGAGGTTTCTACACAATATATTAAAATACAAATACAGTAACTTCAATTTGCACAGAGAAAATGGACAGCCCCCCCCCCAAAAAAAACAACAACAAAACAGTTAATGAGTACCAAGATTGCTAGGCAAGATGCAATGTTTCTCAAGCTTATAGAAATAAGAGCTACCGCTACAGTAAACCCTGAACCACGTCAGACTAATAAATAAATTCTGATCAAGTCTTCTCAGGACAGATTAGACAAAAATCATGAACTTTTAGTGCTCCACCCCTGGTAAGAAACCCATACAGCATCTAAATGAACAGACAGAAGAAATCCATTTGTCTTTCAAGAGCAGCATCACTAAAGGCTCCAACTTCTTCAGTAGCATCTTAAAACACATTACAGTAAATTCATGTGAAAAAAGGTTAATGCAAAGAACGAAAAAGGGTCAGTAGATTAAGCTGAACGGCACAGCTTTGATGGTAACAACAGATAAGACAAAGTACTGAACATCCACCTGTCTCCTTCTACCCCCTCCCTGCCTTCTAAGGGCCTGAACTGAACACTGTGTCAGGGTACCCTACAGTGATTTACTCGCAGCTGTTTGCTTTTTTCTGGGGTTTTTTTGACAAAAGTTGACATGAGCTTGTTTTACATACCTTTATTACATTCTAATTTTTTTAAGGGCACTCACGGATCAACTGGCATTCCAGAGTAGAGGATTACCTTTGCTACTACTTGGTATGTGGAGTGTAATCCAGATTTCTTTTA